>JASVER010000088.1:2139600-2151226 GCA_030449065.1 Oceanodroma leucorhoa
CTGGAGAACAGGTCTTATGAGGAGCAGCTGAGGGAACTGAGGTTGTTTAGCCTGGAGAAGAGGAGGCTGAGGGGAGACCTTATCACTCTCTACAACTACCTGAAAGGAGGTTGTAGCGAGGTGGGGGTTGGTCTCTTCTTCCAAGTAACTAGCGATAGGATAAGAGGAAATGGCCTCAAGTTGCACCAGGGGCGGTTTAGATTGGATATTAGGAAAAATTTCACCAAAAGGRTTGTCAAGAACTGGAACAGGCTGCCCAGGGAAGTGGTGGAGTCACCATCACTGGAGGCATTCAAAAAACGTGTAGATGTGGCACTTGGGGACATTGTTTATTGGGCATGATGGTGTTGGGTTGACGGTTGGACTTGATGATCTTAGAGGTCTTTTCCAACCTTAATGATTCTATGATTCTATGTCCAGAGACAGATCAGCTATTCCTGCTCTCTTCAGATGTTCACGCCAGCAGACTGGCAGAACTTCAGATTCACCTCCAACCTCAGAGCTAACAGGTACTACTGTCTCCTCAGATTACTGCCTATACTTCGACTAAAAGGACTTTCGGCTGCATTTTAGTGACTTAATGACCGTACAAAAAAACACCAGTAAGTACTACAGAAATAATAAACCCTGCCTGAATACCGTCTTCTGTAGCTATTGAAGAGTGATTAACATGCATTGCCTAATGAGACCCTCCATTGCGTTCCAGTCTAATTGGCCTTTTTCTGAATGAAGTCACCAAACCCAAACTAAGACCTTTGCATCGGAGTAAGCCCAGCTCCTAAGAGACACATTCACAGCCTTTATGTGCACCCAGGTTAGCTCTGTACAAACAGAAGTTAGACCATGCAACTGGTATTCCAACTTTTCTGGGAAACAAGAACCAACGCCATAGACCTAGCTTCTCAAACAAGGCAAATTACTCATGTTGGATGGCTGGATGCTGCCTGTAAGTATTCATGAG
The DNA here is from genome assembly GCA_030449065.1 of Oceanodroma leucorhoa. NCBI lineage: Eukaryota > Metazoa > Chordata > Aves > Procellariiformes > Oceanodroma > Oceanodroma leucorhoa. Next base: position 2,140,562 of record JASVER010000088.1, read on the forward strand.
GCACAGCTTAACCCAAAGGAGTGTCCCATACAAAACAGCAACAGTGCTGGATAGTCAAACTGCTTTTGCTTGTACTGCAAGTTTCTGTTGGATAAATAGGTCAAGTAACTACAGCTTTATCTAATACCTTTTGCATGTGACCTAAAGAGCAGGGGCATGGAGGGAGACCTTCCTTCCATCTCCATTCCCATTTTGCTTTTCTATGCCATGTGTGAAAGACGGCTCCAGCATACCCTCCRTCGGTGCAGACTACTCTCTTTCCACTTGTCCTCTGCTCAGGTGTAACAAGCCCCAAGCTCTGTCTCCCCTGAAGAACTACACCATCAGCTGCAGGCTCCTTCAGCCTTTAATTATGCTACAGTTGACCTTTTCAACCAACACACCTTTTCTTCTAACTACTTGTGAAGCACCAGCATTGAAGCGAGACAACACATTTTAAATTGCTGGAATAAACGTCCCTTATCTTACAGCATGTTCTACCTCCATGATCCCTGATGTTACTCCCTCATCCAATCTTTCCCCAGTAATGCAAAACTTAAACTATTAATGTAATTGAACAGTTTGTTTGGGTTTTCTGGAAGGAACAGAAGATGAAAAAAATTTCTGGAGTCTCCCGAAGCATTAACACAGCATAAACTAGTTGGAGTTCTTCTGGTTCAACACTTCCACTGTATTTGTTTAAATATGGAGACTGCAAAATGCAAAAATATTAAATATGGTGGAGAAACAGAATTAAAAAACCTACAAGGAAGAAGACAAAAGGCTATATCTGATTCTAGTTCAGATGCATTGGAGCTTATCTTCTGTATTTCAGAGGAAGAAGCTAACCAGTCAAAATGAACTGTTGACCAATGGACATCATGCACCTGAAGTATTGTTTTAATGTGTTTCCTACCACAAGGGACTGAAAGTTTCCACTGCAGGATGCTAACAGAGTCATGATTTAGAGTTTTCCGGCAGTAGGGCTCTTGAGCGAAAACTGCTGCCACCGAGTTAAAGAGGACTTAAAATACGGGTGCTAGAACAGCTGCCATGGCACCCAACGGGTGTTTCAGCCAGCCTTTGGAGGAAACAGAACAAGCCAGCTCATAACAGGGAGAGAAATGTGATGCTTTAACTTTAAATTTTCATTTATAGTGTGTTGTTATCAACTTATTACTACACAAGAACAGTGACAACTCGTGAGCTTTACCAGCGTGCTTCTACCTCATATACACTTCGTAGTACACATAACGTATGTGCGCAGCCACTCTGAAGTCCAGCTTACACAGTTAGCGGTATGGCTGCTTCCACATAAACAGTTGCCTTAATTTTCTAACTCTAAGCTAGTTATTGCAGTAAGGCAACGAGTGTTCAGTGGAATAATCAAATCCTGATGCTGATTTCCAGGGAGGGTCAAGGTTCACTCTGCCCGCTGAACAGCCAGTGGGTATTTGCATGCAGGCAGCACAGCTGATTTCAAGACACAAAACATATTGTAGTAAAGCAACATTTCAAGTGTTCTTCCATGCTGGATGAGATCCAACTGGTGTCAGGTAGAATATTTAGACAGCGTGTAGGCGCTCCATTTCATTAGAGGTCTAATCAAATTTCTAAATGCTAGAACAAATTATTATTTCCACACCTCTAATCAGCAACAAGGGTGCTTTACTGAGAAGAATGTCAATCAACTCAGAGGGAATATTTTTTATTTTTTTAGTTAATAGGGATAATTACATTAAAACAGATTTAGAACCATATGGCCAAAACCCCTCCAGATACATGTAGCCAATAATGTAACTATATTCCCTTCACCACATGCTAAAGCAGGAGATATTAAACATATTTACAAGCACATGCTATTAAATTAGGTGCAACGCTGTTAAGATATTGTCTTATTAAATAGTYTTTTACTGCACAATTCTTGCAGAGGAGAGAACATATGCTGGCTTTCAATTGTTTTGTTGGTATCAGCCAGGGCAAATCCAATGCAGTAATAAAGAGCCCAGAGACAGATAGAAGATGATTTTGAGTAAAGAGCTCTGTAGTTCTCTAAGAATGGCTTATACCAAGACAGCTAGTACTTCTTCGCTATCATCAACATAACTCTGTTTTACTTAGGTTGTGTGGAATTGCTCAGAAGCACAAATTCTTAATTCCCAAGTAACCTACAAGTCACATTTAATGTTCATTTTTGTGTGAAAACGTTAAATGAGGAGTCACTCTTGCAAGCATTCCTCCCTTCTAAGGAAGAATTTAACTGATCCTTTAAAGTATCAAACTCTAAAAGACTCTAAAAGAATTTACAATTCTCTCTAGTTTCATGTCAAAACTAAGTTCAGATTTAATACACTTTAAAACAGATACACATACAGTTATGCATTTAGATTCCGAAGTACAGCAATTGAGACATACTTGTATTTACGAGTTTGTTGCTTATTCTGAATAGATAAAAACCTGATTTTAATGTCACCTTTTACTTTTCTTCCAAATGTCTTCTGCGCTTGAAGTGATAATAGAGACCTATGGCTCCATATAATTCTCAAGAACGCGATTTCTCCTGGCTTTCATATGTTAACCTAACATTTGTGTACATTGGAAGACTTAAACCACAACCCAAAGGGTGGTCCACATACTGACTGCACAATACGGAGGAAGTCCATGAGGAACTTACTTCTTGTGTGATGCAGGCTTATCCCTCCAGTTCCAGCCTACTCACAACACATGAAGCCAGGAATACTTCATATTCCTCTCCAATATTATTTTTTCCCACCTGATTCCCTGAGGAAGGGGACTGCAGGTAGCCTCACACTGTTACCAAGTTCACTGGGTTGGGTGCTGAGCTCAGAATCATAGAAATCCATTGCTGGTCTAACAAAACAGGATGCTTAACTTGAGAGAAATATGAGGGAGTCATGAACAAGAAAAAAAACTAGGTGTTTAATCAGGAGCTTGTCTCTGTTTATTTATCTTACTCTAATTCGGGTAAGCAGGGATGTTCAGGAAAGATTTAAGACGCCTTTCTAGATCAAGAGCACCGACTTCCATCTCTTACCCTGAGCACCATTACTTATACCCTGTTCAGCCCCTCCCTAACTTAAGTCCCCRATTGTTACAAGCACTAGAAGAAAAAAGCCTCTGCTTCAAAACATCTTACTTTCAATTTAAATAAGATGCGAGAATGAAGATATTAAAATAAATCAATGGTTGATACAGTCTATACCAAGAACAAAATAGTTAGTTTCTTGGCGTCTTAAACACGCAATATTAACTATCACCTACACTGGTATTTTGCCCCAACTGATAGTTAGCCGATGTCTGATATGCAAGAAGCATCCTATAATAAAAATTTGAAACTAGTGGTTAAGAGAGACATTTAAAATTAATACCCCTTGATCATAGCCTCCCCAGTAACACTAGTTTGCCCAGGGTGGCATACCGAGAACCCCATAAAATTTCTTGAACTGCCCCTAACGCATTCAATGGACTGACCGATAGATAAACAGTCAGAAAAAAATTGTTTGCGGAGAATATCCCTACCTCCCTGTAATGGAATTTCACAAGATATTTGAGTCATCTGCGTTACGCTCCCTATAGCTTCTACTTAAAGCGCACAGACTACCTGGCTGGGTTGCAGAGACAACAATGGGAAGGACCTCTGCATACAAAGAGGAACACCTGCAAAGAAGAGAGAAATTAAACAGCATAAATTATTTCCATACAGGTTTTTCCAAAGCTGATGATGTGCAATTTCTCATTAACTGAGGTCTCCCTCCTGATAATTCGGATTTCTTTTCTACTGAAAATGCCCGTTTTCCCCCCAGTCTATCCTGACCCACTTAGACAAAAGCCAATATTCAGCCTGGCCAAGCAAACTATGCTTGCGATCCCTTCTTATTCTCCAGCACTGGAAATGGAAATCTGATAATAAAATCTCCAGACCAACTCCCTTAGCTACACAAAGCCAGGGGAGAATTATACCACTATCTTCTCTCGCTCAGATCTCCCTAGCCAGAAAAAAAGGTTCGAATAAAGAACCAAACGAGTATTAACAGCTCCCTCGCCAATGTGGGAGAGAGGAAAAACCAAGGATGCTTAATGAACCATATTATTTTTTTCAGATTTCAAAACACTGCCATTTAAAGAGATGTGAAATTTGAAGCACTAATTAAGTAATATGCATAAATTTAAAGCAAACRCTCAGAGAGTCCACATCTCCAAACCACAGCCTGCGATTTGGCTAATGCAATGCACCACTCCTACCAGCAGCAGTACGTCTTAACAGAGGACAACCTCCACGCTTGGCTAACCCACTCCCAACACTAAACCTCAAAGTTGCTTTTGAAGAATATCCTCCTCCCCACTTTCCTTTCTTGACTCCACTCCCTCCCTGTAATTCAGGGAAGACTGTGTTTTTGCTTTTGTTTTTTTAAATAAAAGTGACTGTTCTAAATGAGCATGGTTCCTATGAGGCCACCTCTTACAGCTTTTCATTGCAAAACAGCGCCCTTCGCCACAGGTTCATTTCACTCATGCCACTCTCATTACAGGTATAATGAAAATTTAATAGTTCTGCCTTCCCATTTTCAGCACATAAGACTAGAAAGGTACAAGGAAAATTTTTTTACGCTAGCTTTTAAGGCAAAAGTGGAAGAACCCAGGAACCCTCAAGACCAGCATACACGCACAAAGAGTAATAGTGCTCTCCGATTCCAGGCAACAAAGCCAATAATTACACAGGGAGGTGGGAGAACAATTATTTAAAAGGGTCAGACTCTGAAAAGATACAAATTACTGCAAGACTCGTGAGGATGGGGAAAGAGAAACCAGAGTCATCTCTGGATTTTCACTACATTTATTTCACAGGAAAGAATCCTGTTCTTTGGGTTTTTTTTTTAACCAAATCTTTCCAGAAAAAGTAAGAACAAATGATGAGGGTGAGGGGCCTGTTCCTGACAATCTTAACTGCCCTAAAAGGTTGGGTTTGTTGCTCTTCGTTTATAGCTTTGCATTTTAGATCCGCAAAGACCCATCTTCTACCCCCCAGCTGTGCATGCAGGATTAGCAGAGGAGTGACCCAAGCTGGTTTCACCACGGCAGTGCTCCAGGGGACTGGAAGACACAAACACCGAAGGCAGACACCATGTTTTACACAACAGAAAGTTGCTAAAATTAGAGCCGATAAAAACAGAGCTAAGTTTTCATACTAGAGTTTGCAAATCACTTTGAGAACTCCTTTAGGAAGAGACACATCAGAGATTTAAAGCTATCTAGGCAACTGTAAATTGAGACAACTACAGCATGACAAGACTATTATTAAGAGTGGTCAAACTATGGAAGACATCATTTGATTTTACAAAATAAGATTCTCTGTGACAGTCAAGTTTGTTGATCAGGTTTCCAAAGCCAACTACACGATGCAACTTGATGAAAAAGATGCTGCACTGTGGAAAACCCGAGGTGTTTTCCAAGCAAAGACATAGCAACTTTCATTTGCTCGTGTGCAGAATAGATTGAACAAGGCTGACTTTCCTCAAAATAGTCAAGACGTCCTTGAAAGACCTCTTGATTTCTACAGAACAGGTAATAGCATCTCCATGCACCTTCGTGACTCATGGTGACACATATTTTAGCTTGCACAGGCTTATGAGACCTGACATTAGACTATTTTTGGTTCACTTTTGGGCTACTTCCTTACTCACCCACACAGAACAATAAAGTGAATGAAAGTGTCTCTTCCTTTTTTTTTTTTTTTTTTTTGAATATGACCTCAGCTCCCTGAGTCTAGGCTGGTGCTATTGTAAGCACCGCATCATTTAATGACGTTCACACATTGTTCTATCTTAAAAGTAGGTGCTTTTTTTTGACAGCACCAGACCTAGAACAAATTCTTCCAGAACCTCACACCTCTGGACACTTTAATTTTCCAGCCTAAATGTATTTATGCCCATTTTACATGCATCTGCTCTTGAGCTAATTTCTCCTCACTGGTTCTTACCATCGGGTGTATTTATAGACACGGATCATATCCCCTCTCAGCCTTTGTTCCTGCTGGATTAAAAAAGCGAAGTCTCTTAGTTTCCTTCTGCAAAATCAGTACCCTGTTCCTCCCAGCACCCAACCAGCTCACCTCTGCGCCTGTTTAATTAGGGTCCATCCTTCCCGGCTTCCCTCCTCCCCAACGACACTGCCCTGCAGAGTGACAGTAAGCTCCTGATCCTCCTGCACACCAACATCCTGCTCCTTCCAAGGAGCTGCTCTTATTAAAAATTATGAGTAACAAATAGCCAAGCCTCTAACTCTTACATTTCATACCACTGAATTTCACCCCACCTCTAACTATACCGGCGTTCAAGGTCTCCCAGCTTTCTATGAAATGTTCCGCTCTTTCCCTGGACCAACAACACTGACCACTTCTGCCGTGTGTACGTCATTTAGAAACAGTCACACGCACATCGCGATTTGGGACGTTGTTAAACCAGATTAGTTTCGAAAGTGATCCTTTGAAAACCCACTGGTAGTTTCCTCTCAGCACAGTGACTTTTCCTTTCGGCATGGCCCACCACCATCCCCACTCCCCCCAGTTCCCAATCACTCCTCTATAATTAACAGGAACAGAAAAATAGACAAAATGTGTCAGATCAAAAGTCCCTATTGCCCAGTAACCTGTCACTGCCAGGGAGCAACAGCAGACATGTAACAGCCAGGAAAGCATAAGGAAACTACAGCAGAAAGTGTTGCTATTTCCTATTTACAGGTCTCGTTTAATTTTTCTGTTATGAATTTGCCCAAATACTTTTCAAACCCACTTAAACTTTTTGGTATTTAGAACATTCTGTGTTAGTAAATCCCAAAGTTTAATTTCAGCTGACTTGCCAGTGCAGCAAGGAGTTCAACCTTCGATGTTACTTCAGACACTTAATGAAGACCAGTTTTAGCCCATCCAAAGCTTTCGACAGAGGACACTCCAGCAGATGTCTTGTCAACAGAAGACTACTACATTAGTCTACCGTGACTTACTTTTGGTGGCGTCATGTCATACCTGTATGCTTTTCCGTCAAAATTTGCTTCAGTAACTTGTAGAGTATTGAGATTTGTGCTAWAGAAGGAGACTGGCACGGAGGGATGAAGAGCACTTAAAATTATGTCCATCATATTGATGGCTATTTCCCTCTCACAGGATCACCCTGACTGGGTACATCTATGMAAAACAGGAACAAATCCTTCATTTCATATACCTTTATCCAGGACTCCAGCACTGAGACTGGCTCAAGACAGGAGGGTCAGCTAAGCCGGGTTCCCTTCCGCCTTGCCAACAGAGATGGATGCTTAGTAAACCGCATTCCCCCATCACCTATTTTGCCATTGCCCTTGTATCTCCCTTGCTGAAATCTAACACAAAACAAATATTTAATCCTGGAACCACCTTTATACTAATTTTCTTCTTCTATCCTACCGGCTTGTATGTACATGTAAAAGAACCTTTTACTTCACATGCTTTGCAATTTGCAACTAAGCTTGAACAGCTGGCAAACTCTCCCTGTTCCTACATTTCCTGACATATCAGGATTTTTCCATCCCCTGAAGACTTTTTGCTTATTCCTAAAAGCCTTCCTGAAGCAGTTATTTGTCCAAAGAAATACTGAGCCCTTCCTATATATTCTCTTCTTGCTTGCTTGGGCTACTGATTTTGTTTAGGCAGGAGAACCCTGAGTTTCCATCAAGCTCCAGACCCCCTCCAGATTTACACCCTGGAGCTCCCCTGCCCAGGGACTCCCTCGCATGTTGGATTTTCAAACGTGAGAGCTGGAGGCTGTCCTGGCTACTGCAATGGCAGCAACTCTCGGCCACCTCTAGGAAAGACTTGGCTACAGCACTCGTAGGCCATTTTAAGCACTTTTCCATACTGATACGCCACAGTTTTGTTACAAAGCCTGCCCATCAATCCCATGAACCGGAGCTACTCATCTCATTTTGCTCATTCTTCCATTTATTTTAAGCTGAGTCAAAGCAGTAGCCTTGGTTGTCTGTTCAACAAGCTCACTCGCCAAATCCAAACCAGCATCACCTATTACTGGTTGTCATTTTTTTTTCTAAATCGAATAATGATGTAGCTGTCCTATCTATGACTGTCTAAGCCCTTCTGATTAGTAGCAATTGTTCTGCAAGTAGATCTGGTTATTTAAAGTGTCCCGTAACAATAAACCCAACTGGAAATTTTATCTTTTTAACCCAAAAAACCTTCCTCATAAGCAAATTTAACCCGTGGATCCTTAGCAGGATTCTAGCGCTACCCTAACAGAACTTTCTGTAACAAAACAGAACTTTGATTATTTTGAAATTAGCTGAAACCTAAAGCGCTGCATCTAGCTTTTCCTGTTTCCCTGCTGAAAGAGAAACTTACCTTCACCCATGAAAATCCCAAACCTGCTAGACTATTTCAAATTTCATTATAGGCCACTGAGTAAAAAGCTTGCTTTGCCCATTATAATTTTGAAAACAGCACTACCTAAACTGCGAGCATTCAAGTGGCTTCAAATAAAGACTTAAGACTGAGGAGGGCAGAAGAGATTCAACATGTTTTCAGGCCAATCATTTTTCCAGTATATTATCACATGAGCATTAAAAAAAAAAGAACACCACCACCACAAGAACAGATGAGGCAGCACTTATCTGAAGATTATTACACTGAGAGTCAGGTCAAATTTGCATCTCACTTCCACCAAGCTTTTTTTTTTTCCCTGTTTTCTACTTGCATGCTTGCCAATGAAATGCAAAAGATTAAAATTTACAGTGATTTTATTATACCAACTTTTAAATAATTACAGATGTAGTCAGAAGCTTTGTATTTCTATGTTTATTGTCCAGCCTAAAACACAGATACAACAATGTCCTAGTACAACCACTGCAAGCAAAAAACACCTATATTTCAAGACAGTTTCACAGGCTGTTGCTCAGTTTCCTTTTCTTTCCCCAGTTTTGCAACGAAAGTAGTTGAAATGACCACAGAAAAGCAGGACAGTGCTGAGCTGCCTTCCTCAAGCCCCAACTGGGTACCTATATTTTACCATCATCCTCCCTAAATTACTTAAAAAAAATWAAAAAATAAAATAAAAAATAAATCTAATCCGGCAAGTTTCCTGTTACCAGAAAAGTAGCATCTAGCCCTGTCCCGCCCACCCCCCACTGATATTAAAGAGGTATACAAAAAAAGTCCTACCCAAGAGGATGAGACTATGGCTTAAAAAAATTCAATAATTTAAATTTAATTTTAGATCTACAAGTGCTGCCAAGCACCACTTTATTTGTCAACAAAACATTTTGATTATTTGGCAGAACAAAGCAAGCTCCCTCCCTGCTTTCTGCACAGACATATCTGGCACCGGTTAATTTGTATGTCTTCAGACATATGTCAAGTCTGAAGCTGTTTCAGGCTTTAACCTCGCAGAACTTTTCTCTTTTAAGTACTTGTTTTTCTTAAAGCAGTAACAGCAGCAAGTTAAAGCCAAGAAGGGATTCGATCCTGCAATGAAATGGTTAAAAATCAGACTCTGCTGATGTGTGCTTCTCTGATCCATTACATTTCTCGCAAGCTGAGCTAAGAGCTGAGCACCAAGTATCAACTGTAATATGATCCAAGAGTTTATGGAAAAAATAACTGCACATACCAAGCATGCACATTTAATAAGATTTTGTTTCCATTAAAATATTCGAGAAACAGGATTTTTAAGATCTGCTTCTCTCTCTGACCGATTTTTAACGTTTCTCCTCCCCCCTCCCCTAAATACACACCTCCTTTCCAAAAACCAAACCCTTAAAAAAAAAAAAAAAAAAAGAAGAAAGAAAAAAGCAGTCCTACTGCAGGGAAGAGAGGCTTGAAAAACAACTTTGATTGGCACTTGGCCTGACCCACAGAGGAAGAAAAACAGTTTTTGGACAAAGAGCGCAAATATTTGAGCTCATTGACTTACAGGCTTTCTTAGCATTTGCAAGAACCAACCTGGTGCAAAATGGATCGTGAGAGATTGAATTAAAATAAAACAAAAAACGGCATCGCGTTCATCTTGGGCGCTCGGACTCGGCGCGTTTGCACAGCTCAGCAATTTTAATTCATTTGCACTGGACAAACAAAAAGCACCTCTACTAATGCTCCCCGTTAAGCAGATGTCGAGAGGAGGTGGTAAAGCGATTACACTCCCCCTGAAGCACAGAGGGTCCGCGCAAGGGAGCTGCTGGCAACTGTAGGGATGGGGTTTAGCGGACTGGGGGGGCAGGGGCTTTTTTGGTGGGGTTTTTTTATTTTTTTAAAGCTCCGATTTCGGATGCCCCTGCACAAAGGCTTGACGGAGATCATGGTGATGAATTTTGCTGGGGAGATACGTGGATGAACTTTCCAAGTGCCGCTGGGCACCAGGTCAATCCCCCCATGCCATCGGGGAGGCCAGGCGCCCCCCGGACCCCCGGGGGGAGGGCAGCCTCGGGCAAGGGCAAGTGACAACCGTCCCAGGGGGAGGGAGGCGATGGGGGTGCGGGACCTGGCACTCCTCTGCACCCCCGGCACAGCTGGGGACACATCCTCCCTGCCCTGCACCCCTCCGCTGCCCCACACCCCACACCCCCCAAGCACTCACCTCCTGGCAGGCCCCATCCGCACCCCCACACCGTCCCAGGTGCCCCATAGCGCCC
>JASVER010000088.1:2151370-2226206 GCA_030449065.1 Oceanodroma leucorhoa
CCCCCCGCCTCACACCGGGCCCCCCCCCGGTACCTGTCTCGGCACCTTCCGGCAATTGCCGCACACCCGGTACTGGCCGGCGGCAGAGGCGGCGGTGGCGCTGCCCACGGTGCCGGAGCCGAGCCGGTTCATGCTGGCGGGGAGCGCGGCGCTGGCCGGGCGGGGAAGGGGGGGTGGCGGCAGGGTGGCTCCGCGCCGCTCAGCAGCCCGCGCCGCCGGCCGCCCCCATCCTCCAGCCGCGGCCCCAGCACCCCGCTCCGGGCCGCTGCCCCCTGCGCACACCCCTGCGCGCTCCGCCAATCAGCGCGGGCCGCCCCGCCCGCCGCCGCCGCTCCCCGCCAATCCCGGAGGCCGCCCGCCGCCGACCAATGGGCAGAGCTTTCTCCGGCTCCCATCTCCAGGCAGCCTCCGAGAGGGGGCGGGGGAAGGGGCGTGGTCACCGCCGCGGAGGGGCGGGGCCGGCCGCGTCTCTGGGCAGCGTTGGGGAAAGAGGCGGGGCMGGCGCTTCGGCGCGTGCCTTCTCCTGGCCAATAGGATGGCTCAACGGGCGCTATGCAAACGAGTCGCGAGAGGCCCCGCCCCCGGAGCAGGGGTCCGCGGACCGGCAGGGGCTGTGAGGGAATGGCGGGCAGGGGAGGGGGGGCGGCCGGGCCGCGGGGGCCTCGGCTCCCCGCAGCCGCCCCGGCCGGCCCCCCCCCCCGGCTCTGCTCGGGGGCGCTCCCCTCCGGCCTGGTCCCCGAGGGGCCCAAGCTTGGGGGCGCGGAGCAGGGCAGGGCGAGGGGTCACCGCTGTGATGAGGTACGGGCCTCAGCCTCCCATCCCGCCCGGTTGCCGGCCTCGGGGCCAGGCCCGGGCCCAGGCCATCCTCCCGGGGTATCCCCTCCCCAAAGCCGCGAATCCGCTAACTGGAGTGAGGGTGCTCGCTGCCGCGGCCGAAGGCGTCCGGGGCGGGGGGCTGTCTGTGKGGAGGGCGAACTGCTTCCTGCAAAGGCGCCCGCTCTGAGGCGGCAGCGTGCGCGTGTAGGGACAAGACTGCTCTGCTGCCAGGCAGAATAGGATTAGGTATTTGCTTTAGGGGAAGTTGGGAACGTTTGGAGCGAGCATGCGAGCGTGTGTGTGTTTGCCTCGGGTYGCCGGGATTGTTAGAAATGATGAGTCAGGTTTTCTAGGCTCCATGCTAATGCACCGAGATGGAGTGTATAATTAGGACAGAAACAAATCTATAATCTGCAGCCTAGGATAGCTGGGGTATAAACCTCTTTTTTACATCATGACATCACTGCTGTTTCCTTGTTTGTGTGCTCTTTAGCTTTAGATTTTAAATATGCATATATAGGCTTTAACTGGAGTAATCCCACCAATATCAATAAAAGTTTATTACATGTCGAGCCTTATATAATTCCTGTCTTGAAAGATGACAGTATAGAAGGATTTGATTTTGTTACGGAAGCAGAATGCTATAACCCTATGAAATTTCTGGGACTATTTGGGGTGTCACATTGTTTTCAAGGTTTCTCCTGGCAAAACAATTGTAAATCAGCTGCTTGAGAACTGTGATCTGCTTTGCCTGGGAATACTTTCTATTTTTGCAAAATGAAGCATTGTGTAATTTAGTCAACTGGCTGGCTAAAAAGGGCACAATGCAATTAGTAATTTACGTCTCTTAAGGGGGACTAATTGAACCTAGATCTGGCTGTCTTTGAGAACTATTGGAAAGTTTCTCAGATCAGACTTTATCACTGTAAGTAAAACTGCATCCACAGCAACATCCTCCTCCATCCTTCCTCTTCCATCCGTTTCCAAAGGGATCTTTTCCTGAGACAGAGCTGCCTTCAGCAGACGGGCACACTGTGGACTCTGCTATTGCTAGTCAAGTCAATGTGGAATGCATCCAAATGTTACAGTCACAGGCAGCCATACGAAATGCTTGGAGAGAAATAAATGGAAGAGGATTTTTTTGTTTTTCCAAGCAGTATAGTAGAAATTACATCCCAATGTGAAAAAACAGTTTGCCAGAGTGCAGGTACTTGCTGTGCTGTGTCTGCATCCCCATACTACAGCATGGTGCTATTACAGCTGAAGTGACAAAGGAAAGCCAAACAGCTTAGTTCCATCGTCTAATCTGAATGTAATGCTAAAATGTAAGTGAGCAACATGAATTATATAAATGGCTTTTTATTTATTCCTGAACTCCATGGTATCTGAAATGAGAAGTTTTAAAGCAAGCAGAAGAGGTTCAGAGTTGTTATAGCCACAAGCAGTGGAGAGTTGACTCTTCAGCTCAAGTAAAATCACTGAGTCATTTGCTGTCAAAGTGCCTGGTTCAAAACTCAAACCTATTGGCAAGGATGGTAGCAGGTAAGTTTGAAACACAGGTAAGAGAATTATTTCAACTGAATTACTCTTAATATTTAACATTGGAACATTGGCAAATATTCAGATTTCAATAATAGCATCCATTCATTTCTTTTATTTCCACAGTGGCAAGTACACGTGACTGGACATCTTCAGAAATGTAGTTGGGTCCCATTCCTCTCCACTGAAATTATTCCCACCTTGAGTGACAACTTCAGACTTTTAGGAAATCCCGTTAAAACCAGGAAAATTTCCATTAGCTAAGTGTGAAAATTAGGCTGACTTGTACAGCAGTTTAAAATTTGAGAAATTTGATATCTAGTCTCTGTTCTGCCACAAACTTCTTGTGAAAGGAGGCAAGACACGTACGCCCAGATGCTTGAAGTATTTGGTTGACTAACCCTCACTTCAACCATAAGCACTTAAGTACCTTTGTGGCTCCCAGTCTTGCCTTTCAGTACTTTAGTATCTGAGAAATGTCAAGAGAAGCATAAACTTTGAAAGTGTTTCATTGTTTTTGGAAACAATACAGCAAATGGAAGTTGCCTAAAATCCTTTCCTGCACCCAACAAAAATTCTCTTGGATGTATTTTCTGACGTTCATTTTTTACTCTGCATTTTCTTTTTATAAAGAGTTTTAATGCCTAATAGAGATCGGAAGTGTACCTATCAGGGCCAGATGCAGTGCTTAACCAGTATCAGTATTAGATAATTAGTGTGTAAACTAGACAATATCAGAATTTTTAAAACAACTGAGCTCTGTCTAAATGAAGTGTTTGGAAATGAACTGTTGGGATCCCTGTGGCACTGATCCTGTAAAACGCCATGTATGTGCTCAGCTTACGCCATCTGCGGAGTCCTGCTGCCTGCAGAGACTTGTGCATGTGTCCCTGATTTTAAGCTCTTGGCTTGTTCCATTTCAAGATAAACGTCCATACGTTCTGCATAAGTAAAGGCCTCTCTTTGTACAAGCTGGCTTCTTGGTGAACATATCCACATTCTTGAAAGTTCTCCTTGTAAACTTATTTCTCAAAAGAAGTATTGCAAAAAATATTCAGGGTTGCCTTCACAATTGTCTGGCAGTTTTTATGATCCAACTGTACCTCACCTGCCATCTGCTGCTGTGGGTTTCCTTCAGTTTTTGCCCAGTTACTGAGTCGTAAAGGAAAGCAGAATCCTGAAATTAAGAGGTAATTGAGTTACAAGCACTCTGGCATCTTGACCTGCCTGGAAGCTTTAAGGCGGCGGTCAATTCTGGAAACACAACCACTCCTCTCTGCTGAGGTCACCTAAAGAGGCTGTGAGTTATTGCTGGTATGGAAAAGGTGGAGATTTTTTTTCTTAATAATACGGAGCATACTGACTTGAGACCATCACATCCTTTAAGAGAGATTACTGACCTGCTGATACAGAGTTGCACAAGTGGTTACTGGTTTAAACAGATTTTTGCCATCAGTGATCGTAACTTTTGCAAAGTTTAAAAAACAAACACTATGATGAAACAACAAGGCAGGAACAAACTTCCAAAGGAAGCAGGGATTCCTCTGCCTCCTGAAATCATCAGATGCATTTTTGGCAGACACACTGCAGCCAGGCATGGACTGCTGCCCTCGCTGTAGGATTGGATGAGATGTGACGGCCTTTGCTAGAAGGTCAAAGTTCTCCTAATGCCTTATGCAGCCTTCAAGCTAACATGGTTCAAACGGATCAGCTAAGAGGCATAGCATGTCTAAATATCAAGCTGCTTTCATCCCCCAGAATGAGCACTTATACCACAGTTTAGCAGTGTGATACCAGCTTTGAACTCCTGCTGGGGCTGCAATATTTCTGCCTGGAATTTCCTGAAGAGAAGGTTGAGAGCTGGACACAGTGCATCTCCACTGCCTTCCAGAAAGCATCACACCCAACAACTATCCACTCTACAACCAACCTGTGAGAGAGCCCAGAGCAATAAGCTCTTACAATAAGAAGATGCTCTGTAGATCAACTGTACAGTATTGAGCATGCTGTGCGTCCTGGAAAAGTCAGCCTAACTGCAACGTGCTGTGCAGGTGCTACGGCAGTGCTCAATCAGTCCACACGACGCTTCCCCAAGACGTGCACCTACTGTATGAGCGTGCAGTGCTTTTGTTGTTCATACATTAATGCAACAGCTTGGTGCTTCCTGAAAGGGTTGGATTGACAAGATCAGTGCTGTAAAATTGAACTCGTTATACAGTGAATATGTTTGTGATTCACAGACCTCCAGCAGCTTGGAGAGAGAGGAAGGGAGGGGGCAGCTGCCATGCAATAGCTGTGACTGGATTGCTGCAAGACTAGAAATCCCACATGAAATTAAAAGATCCTCAAGTTTTGCTCAGGAGCAGGAAAAGAGGGCATGCCTGAGCACCCAGCTTTGGAGCCTTGCCCACTCTCCCTGTATGACTGCCACAATGAAATGCTATGCGCGTGGTTAGGCAAGGTGATTGACACATGTCACATGCCTTGCATTTCATGAGTCCATGAATCATTCAGTAAAGCCATACTGAACATGGATACATAGGAAAATAGATGTGGTTTCTCAAGGCCAAAAATCCAGCCCATTGCCATTATGTCAAATGAGTGATAGTCCTGCCTTCATTATCATAATATTTGTTGCATCGTTTTAATATCACTTGCATGGTTTTAATATCACTTGCACAGGATTTATATTACGTTGTTAGGGGAAGGAAGGGCAGCAGATAAAAGTTTGTGCCGAGTGATGTTACGCACATTTTGGCACTATGAAATGACTTCCCATCCTAATTTGCAAAGTGAGTGTTCAGATAATTACGCAAGACAGCGAAATGTGATAGTTTGTGGAATTCTTCCTCGAGGGTGGGGGTACACACCTTTTCATTTGCAGCATTTAAACCCTGACTAGATAAAGCACTTGAAATTATGTTTATCATAAGAAACAATTACAGCCTGGCCCAGGACAGCTGAGCTCGCTGACCTAATAGGCCTTTTTAATATCTAATTTCTTTGACAGTTAAATAACTCTAAAAAGCATTAAATCACTACCCAACCAAGAAACCTCTTCTCTCTCTCTTCATGTTCTTCTGTGGTTTGCATGATAATTCGCTAAATATATTTCAACATGTTGTTTACTTCAGTTCAGCCTTCTGAGACCACACTGGCCAATGCTGCGAGCCTGCAAATRGGGATCATCTGGAAAAAATAGGTTATGCTTCAAGTTAACTTTGGAAGTATTTTGGCCTGTACAATTTTTGGGAGTGATACAGCGGGGAAATGCATTAATTGAAAAAAAAATCTGAAAGGCAGGACAAAAGTAAGCCCTGCAAAAGGAGAATTACAAATAATCCCTTGAAATGTATTCATATCAATATTGAAGATAGTCCTACCGAGCAGATTTAACAACAGCAGTGGGACTATCTTTGGTGACAGAAACGCCTCTCCCCTCCAGGACTGGAGGTGGAGTTCATGTGGCGGACACAGGTGCCTGGGTTCGAACACGTGGAGCAGGGACAAGTCTGGGTCTCAGCACTGGCTGCGCAACCACAATGTGAGGCACCAGCCACAGCACCGGGAAGGATGCACCCGAAGTTTCATCCCTCTCCTAAACATGGGTGCCTGCATCAAAGCAGCGGTTATGACATCTCTGTGAGATGTAGGTGTCCACCAGTGCCTTGGGCATGGGTCCAGGTGGCAAGATTTCCTTGAGAAGGTAGAGGAGTGCTGCTGGCTGTTGGCTGGGAAGTGGGAGCTCCTGCTTCAGCTCCGAGCTACATCGCACGTCACTGGAGAGTACAACCTAGCCATGACACTATAGGTCAGGCTGGGTAAAAAACCTTGAGCCCTCCTTTTGCAGTCAGAACACCCTGAGGCCAAGAGTTCAAAAGCCAAGGGGCCAAAAGAGGGCAAGTAGGAGGCAGCTGGCTCAGATAGCTGCTGGTTGGGGAAGTGAACTGGAAACCGGGGTTTTGCTGCCTGTTTCCTTCCACTGCTTTGGCTCAGTTCTGTGCCCAGCCAGTGCGAAGCCCACAAATGTCAATGTCTTTGGCTGAAAATTTCTCAAGCAGCAGAACTTGTCCGTATTTTGGAAATGAAACACATGGTACGGCATGATGCCACATTAAGGATGGAGCTGATCAGTGAAATTAGCTTCCTGTATTCACTGTCAATATTATGACTTTCATTATTTTTAAATACAAAATACAAATATAAAAATCAAATACAAAACAGCATTTTTGAGATATGGCAAATAATTTAGGTCCATTTCCTATTGAAGCCCCTGAGTTATAAACGTAAATATGTTGGAAGATCAGGCTGAATTATGACAGAGTTTTATTCTTTGTTTCTAGACAAATAAGAGCTGAAGTGCTGAAAGATTTGCATCTGTTACGGACTTGGTTTATTTTGATTTAAAAATGTTTTTACCCTGTCTCATTATTTTTCTGATGGTTACACCCTGAAAAAACAGTGTTAGTGCAAGTGGGATCTTCTCAGAAGGTACAACACTTAGAAGCAATTAGACGTGTGAGTGAAGGCAGTTAGCACATGGGATCTTCCCCAGCAAAACAGGCTCAGCGCTGAAGGCTTGTTTGCATGGCATGTTTCTTCTTTCACTGATCGCCATCTGGATGCTGGGGACATCCTTGGACAGGAGAAGTCCCAGATTTTGAGATTCAGCCTTAAAGAAAGGCACCTGCAGGGGAGCCGGCTGACTGAATCAGCAGCGCAGCCTGCCTGCACGGAGCCACGCGACCCGCTAACCTTGGCACTTCTGCCTCCTCCCTCCTGTGTGGCCAGGCGATGCCCACTGTGATATACCAAAATACAGCAAGCAGGATGGGCCCAGCCATCTGGTGCTGCAGAGCAAGAGAAAAGGAACAGCAGCTTCCCTGGACCAACATCGGTCAACTTCTTTCTGCTTCTGTCTCCCCTAGCCTGCCTGTTTGTCTGCTGCCGGATGGAAATGTGTGACTCCTGCATGTAGATTTTCCTTTGAAGACTCTCTGACCTATTTCAGCCCAGCTTTGCAGTAGGCACAAGCTCTGTTTATAATGCCAGGAGAGGGGAAAGGGAGGGTCAATCTGGAAGGGAAAAAAAAGGGTGTAAGCAATGCACCTTGCTGTGGTGGTGAAGCCCTGGCAGTCACAGCTTCAGCACTGGAGCCACTGAGCTGGAAATGGCACAACCCGGCTCCTGTTTGGGCAAAGAAATGAATAATAACAGAGGTCATTGCATCTTGCTCTGCTAACTGCCAGATCCGTCTGGTGTAACTGAACTTCAGGCACATAGACCTGACCATTTACTATCGCCACTGAAGCATTTATATTGATGAAGATTCAGGAGAATGCTGGACAGCAGAAGCAGAGAAACGACTGTTTTATAGGAAGAGCAACGCCTTTGTACAGCACAGGAGCATGATCTGAGATGGAAAACATAAAAGGATTGTATTTCCACAGCAAGGTCATGTCTTAAGAATTTTATTCCTTCTCATTTCTATTAAAATCTYCTTTTACAGGGAGAAATAACTTCTTTTAGTCATGTTGTATTGCTCTTGAAACTTAACCTTCCTCTAGCTGGGTTCTATAAATCACTGGAAATCATGGATTTTCTTATAAACAGCCTACAGATCAGCTTACGTTGTTGTATTATTTGGCTCCCTCATTTCAGAAACAGTATGGGCCAAATTCTTCCCTGGCATAACTCCAGTCCTAGTACTCTTATTTTGAGAACACTGGGCCAAATTCCCGCTCCCTCTTTTGTCGATACATGTTCAGAGCTACTCTGCTGTAATCACTGGGGTCACATATCATTAACACTAATGTACTGCTGAGCAGAATGTAGCCCTCTCTTTAAATACCACTTTGGTGAAGTGAAGTAAGGAAAATAATGCTGAAAGTAGCCTTAAGCATATTACTTGTTGTCTTGAAAGATCATTCACTCTTGGCTTAACTTATTTCAAGCATGACAGTCCGGGAAAAAAGTATATCTGTGAGTGAATGAGACTCAATAAGAGTCAATAAGACCTGATGTATTGTGTTATTAATAAATGTATATTTGTGCTGAAGCATGCTAAACCTCAAAGGCTGGATATAAATATCGATGTCTATTGAATTTCAGGAAGAGATGGCTAGCAGTTACCATGTTTGATGTTGTCCTGCAATATGTAATCTGTGTTTACATAGGAGCTATTCATAGGCACATTCCTGTTGGTAGGCAGAGAATTTGTCTCTTCCTAGTCAGTTTACAAAAAGTGAATTTCTCCCCTTATTTCCCTGGCAAGATAGTGGGATTCCCTTTGAGTAAAGTAGCAGTGATGTGCTACCGTGCAAGTAACGTGTCAGCTGAAAGCACTGGAGAAAGAGTGCCGAGAAGCCCACCATGGGATGAGGGCGGTGCTTGTTAAGTGCAAAGGGGGTCCTGGTGCCTCGAGCAAGCTCCTGCAGCTGGTGGACAAAGCATCCTCAAAGCCTCCTTCGTGCAGACTGGGGATTCTCCGAACCTCCGCAGCGACTTCTCCCTGCACTAAAACATGGTATGCATGCATTTAATCAGAAAACGTGTCATAAGCAGTGGGGACAAGTCATAATGCAACAGAAGGATGTGGTTTATAAGCGGTGTCTGTGATATGACTAAGCTAGGGGAGGCAGAAGAAAGTGACTGGTAACTGTTTGTCATTGTGGTGAACAACTTGCGACCATGCCAGGTAATTTCGTCAGTTGTGTTCTGAGCTGCCACGTGCAGCTGTTGTTAAAGCATTGCCAACTTGTTTGGCTATGGGTGGGAGAGAGGGGCACAAGTGAATAAATCATGTCTTTGGATTTGCAGACCTGTAGCTATCTGTCTGCCCTGAAGCAGAGAAGCTGACATTTAATCTGAAAAATACTGAACAAAATAGTTGGTGTCTGGTAAAAAAAAAAAATCGAGGCATGTCCTTTCTGCAGCATGTTTTCCTTTTGCCCACCGGGATGGTGGATGTGAGAGATTATTCAGAAATGAGAAGGGGTGCTGGCCGGTTGCTGTGGAGGCACCTGCCCTGTGTGGGTATCTCGCCAGCAATGAAACTCCTCAGTGCTAAAAATACCATCATCTTCCCAAGCCGCCTGGTACCCAAGCCCTAGTCTCCACTGCCTCTGTGTGCTGAGGCTCACTCTTAAAACAAGGTGCTGGAAGCTGGGACAGCTGACTGCTGTCTTCTGGGGCTGTCATGAACTTCTTGTGTCTTTTATAACATGAGAGCTATTCTCTAGAGACACGATGCTCACCAGCATCCAGTTTGGTCATGAAAAGGAGCTAGAAATTGCAATTCTGTCAAACTGTATTCTCCCTTCTCACACCTGCAATTGCCTCGGAGGTGTTAAAGCTTTATGTACTTATTAAGGACAACATGAGACACTAGAAAATCAGATCCTATCTACCTCCTGATACTCTTTTTCAGGACTTCCTGAAGTATGTGGAGATCCACTCATGCAAGCTGCTGAATGGTGAAAATAAAAGTCCAGAAAGAGCAGTTATCKATGGAGTTATCAAAGAACAGTGTCTACACTTGATAAGCTGCAGAGAAAGTAAAACAGGAAAATACTCAAGACAAAGCTGATGTGGCTGCTGAACTCTTGATAATGGCATCAGTGGGAAGAGCTCAACAGATCATGCACAGTATATCTGAAGTTATCTGAGTGACAGATGGAAATAAATTTTATTCTCACCAAGAAAGGCAGTGTGATAGTTTTAGTGTGATCTCATTTTCTTCTGCTATCAACACTTTCCTGCAGTTCATGCTAAAGTGATTAGCCAAGGCAGCATTTCCTAGGAGAGCTACAAAGCCTGGTGGGACATTAGCCTTCTAATTAGCTGCCGCTGGATAGCRCAGGGGAAAAGCTGAGTGGCAGGTTTTTCCCTCCCCCTCAGTACTGTGGTTGCATCCATCCCTGAAAGCTGGTGTGTCATCAGAAGAGGGGAATGCTTCTTGCCTTGGATAAACCAAGGCATGGCCATAGCCTGTGCTGGAGCATTGTGCCCAGACCTCCAAGCTTGTGTTTCTTAGAGCTTGTATTGACACACAGGACAGTTGTGTGCTGGAGCTGGTCCATGAGCAGAGCCAGTTAGCTTCCCCGGTGCTGGGCTGAATGGTTGTCCCACTTCCAGCCCCCCAGCATAGATGGTGAGCAGCAGCATGGGCCTCCAGCCTATTGCATGGTGCTGCTGTGCCATCCATCAGGCAACCTTTCCCAGGAGGACAAAGAGCTGCTTGAGAAGAGCCCGTAGGAAGGCAGGCAGGTCCTGGGCCTCTGCCTTGTCTTAAACGTCTTTCCTAATTGCTGCAAAATTTCCAGGGGGCTTGGAGATAAGGTAATCTATTCTGATGCCAGGCTTCCCATGGGCACTGCACCAGGAAAGCATTTGGGTGCTTTACTGATCTGCAAAGTTCACATTTGGACCTAAACACACCCACGGTGTGGCAATGGTGTGGCAGGGGTTTCCAGCCCAGACTTCCATGCGCTGCAGCTGAAGTGTGATAGCTGAAATCAAAAATGGATCTTCTCGGTGCAACAGCATTATGGGCATGTGGCGGGCTTGACTTTTTTCCACTCAATCATCTGTTGCAGAAGTATTAACATGCTTTGCTCTTCATGTTTTAAGAGGACGGTAGAAATGCATGCTGCAGGCTCCTTACACCACTGAAGGCATTGGCAAATGTCTGGGGTTTGCTGAAGAGCTATTAAAAGCTGCTGGCTGAAGTTAGACGGATGTTCACGGCATAATGAAAACCAAAGGTGACATGCATCTAGCAGAATATCCTGAGCAGCACCAAGAGACTTGCATAAGCTCTTGCATAAATATGCATTGGAGGTGAGAAATCCCCGAATAGTTGTGTTTAATGTTTTCCTTTGCATTTCTGTTATGCTTCTTGCCCATGAAGATTGACAAGAAACTTGCAGTCTAGAGCAGCTAGCGACTTTTAGATTAAGAAGGCAAAAAGTAGAAAACAAGTAGACTCTCCAGAGGTGAGGACAGGCTCTCTGCCATCACAGACAGTATACAAATGACACCACAACCAAAACCATACTTCATAGCAAGTGAGGTTGCAGCAGTGAATTTGAATGAAACTGCAGCAAGAGCTGGACATTTTAAACAAACTCTGCGTCGTTTCTAGGTCTCCCGTGGCTTATCCGTATGGCCTCTGCTCCAAAGTTTCCCCATGGCCAGAGGCTGCAGTGCTGTGGAGCAAGAGTCCCGCTGGTAATTGCAGAGGTCAGGCAAGTGTAAGGGTTTTGGCTTCTGGCTGGCGAAAATGGGACTCTCAAGCCACAGATGAGAAACAGCGATACTGAAACTTCATCTGAGACAATCGCTACCGGGAAGATGAAACCAGCAGTTAAGGGTTTCGGCGTGAAAAGAAGCAGCCAGTCAAAGAGGCACGTTGGCTTCGGGCACCTATGAACAAAAGGCCATTTCATGAAGACGATGCCCTGGGAACAGTGCTGATGGGGGGAGGAGGGCAGCAGTCAAAGAGCGGGCAAAAAATAAGGTGGCTAGATATCAGTGGACAGGGTGACTCCAAAGGCTGCCAGTCCTCCCAGCTGAGATGAATGGTTTCTTTTTATTTACGTAGATCCGTATGCAGAAAAACATTATAAGTATGATCTAAGCAGAGTCACAGACATTTTGGCGCCTGGGCTGGTTCCCTCCTCCCACTCCAACAAGCAGGGCTTGACCCAGGCGGTGAAACATATCCTGCAAGCCCTGCACATTGCACCCCATGCCATGCCGAAGCCCATGTGCAGCACAGACTGCCCTTCACCCGCCATTTCGCACACRGGCTGCTCCTGAGGGGCTGCCTGCCATGAGGTGACCCCATCACTCGGAGGAAGGGTATGTGGGCAACACGTCCCCCCTGCTCTATCAGTGCAACAGACCTCGACCGTGTCCCACACCCTTTACCACGCATCTCCACATGCATTTTGCTTTGAATTCAGCAAAGCCACCAGAGCCTCAGCTGCCATCCCAAGTTGAGCATGTGCTGAAGGGCTCTGCGAGCAGCCAGCTGAGTCATAAGCCGATCCRGCAATTCCTATTCAAAGGCTGCTGTCTCTGCCCTTGTGGAAAATGCATTTATTGTTTTGGTTTTTTGCTTCTTTGTGCTAAGGTTCAAGCAGTGCTTTACTTGTTATTGCATGTAATGGTTTGTACACGGCACACCAGCACAGCGAGATCTGATGCCAAGATACAGGCAGCATTGGGACCGCGCAGGTACCCTTGGCGGAGCTCAGCTCAGCACAGCGACGGCTGGCACAGGGAGCTGCACTGTGTGTCCCTCCAGCATCAGATAGACAGAGAAACTCATAAACTACCAAGCTGGGATGGATCTGAGTGTAAAGCTACTAAAGTGAGCAATTTGACTTGCTTACCTCAAGGCTGAATTTATCAAATTATTTGTAAGGGAACAGCAAGGTTTTCCCTGCTGTGCAGTCTCAGGGCATTTTATGCAGATGGGTGAGATCGGAAGAGGGTCTCATCTCCTCTCTCTCCCTTCACAAATCTGGCTGCAGGCTGGACTTTGCCACAAACTCCCAGGATGACCTCGGGGCAAGTCATTTTGCGTCCCACCTTGGGAGGTGCGATGTGATAAACTCGCTTTTGTATTTTATTCATGCAAGCGTATACAATGGGAGGTGGCTGGCTGCTGACTGGAGCCCTGTCCCTGGGCTTTCCACCTCTCCCCGGGGCACTGCGCAGTGCCCAGCTCCCTGGGGTGGTGACCCCCTCCCCAGCACCTCCCCAAAAGGCCCATGGGTTGGGTGGCTTTCGGGTGCTGTCACGTAGCCAGTGTGGTGTACGTACGCCCTCCCCGGGCACCCGGCGCCCATCCCAACTGCTTGGCAGTCACTCACTGTCACCCGACCTGGGCCATCTGCATCACCTGCTGGCACCCAGCGCGCCAGGAGGGGAATTAAATAAAGATACACATTGTTATTGGCAGGATAATGACTCATTATCCCTATTTTAGAGACGGGCTAGCAGGCCATCACGCACCATAACAAGCCAGCCATGGAATCAACAACAAAAAAATAGAAAGTCCAGGTTTCCTCCTTGCCAGCCCCTTTTCTTACTCCCTGGAGGGCTGCCCTGCTCAGCACATAGGGAGCAGGCAGATTTTGGCTTGGCAGCGCTGTTTAGAGGAGGGGAGGAGTGCTGGGCCACCAGCATCGTGTGCGGCAGAGTGCAGAGGAGCATGGGGCTGGACTGATAAAAAGGGTAAAAAACCCCCACCGACAATCTCACAGCCTTTGAATGGCAGCATCTTTGTGTGTAAACAGAATATGCAGACACATTATGCAACCCCTGGTAAATTAACTGGGTTTCCATACTGTTAAAACATGGTAATTAGATGTTTGCTTGTCTAGTGCCTTTGCAACAGGAGCATTTTGACTCTAGCAATTTTACTATTGTGGGTATGTCATTTGTGCTTTTTCTGTGTTACTGCCACGCTGCTAACACCAAGTGTTAAAAATAATGATTAGCACACCCAAAATATCACCACCTCACCTCCGTGTTTTCCATTCTCAAGTATGAACTTCTAGTGCTTGCCTTTTCAAGCTTGCCTAAAAATGTACTTTCCTTTTAAATGAAAAATTAATTCAATGCATCATCCCAGGAAAGGAAACTTCATGAGAGCCACCGAACATGCAGACGTGCAGTAAATCCCCAAGAACTGGTAATGCTGGCAGCGCCAAGAGGCACAAATCAGGCTGACAGCTCTGGTTTAGTATGTATTGTGCAAACACAATGAAACTCATCTGCCCAGCTCACAAGCCGTGGAGATAAATGCAAAAAGGTTGGAGCGGAAACGGAGGCACAGAAAGATGAAGTGACTTGGCGCAGGTCACGGTGCAGGTCATGGGCACAACTGAGAACTGAATTTTTGAATCTGTCCTTCTACAGCGGCACACTCCAGAAACCATTTGATTTGACTGTACTCTTACTTAGGTTGTACTGTGACCTCTCCCCCATCAGCAGAAAATTGCCAGCAGAGATGCTCTTTAGCTAAGGGCATTGTGCAGGACATCCTGGGTGATACTGGAAAATCATCATTTAAAGGGATAGTATCCAACAAGCGAGATGGAGATTTTGACTAATAGTACTTTTATAACAGCCACTGTTATGAGAAGTTCTTATTTATGTTTCTGCCTAGTTGTTGCATATAAAGCAGGTCTTTGGATGTAAACCTTATTTGAAAAATCTGCAAAGAAGCAGGATGTTCAAATGGCTGCTTTTACTGAATATGTGCAACAGGCAGCACTTTGCTACGAGCTACTCTGGTAGGCATCCGGTCACTTCTGCCATAGTTGCTGAAGCATAGAGGATGGTGAGGGACAAAGTATTCAGAGTATGCTGCAGTTCCCTGGCTTACCCCCTACATTAGTCCATCACATAAGAATGAGTTAGGAATAAAGAAAAGACACTTAGGCAACTTCAAAATTGAATTAAAAAAAAAAAAAAAGGCTCAGGCTTTCTTTCAAAAGCAAACTGTGTCTTCCTTTGCAGTTCATACCCTCCTTTTGCCATCTGTTTCAAAATACCACTGCATCAAGAGCTCCTGTTTGGCACACAAAGTTAATCTCCATTCCTAGTCCATCGCTATTCTTGAGCCAAATTCCTTGGCCTGTTTTAGTGTTTGCAGTGCACCAGATAAGGAATCAGAGAATGAGCAAACATTTTCCTCCCAGGAGTTCAGTGCATGTTTGCGCAGTTTCATGAACAACTCTTGGGCAGAATTCAGCTCACCTAAGTTATGTGCAGAGCAGAGGTGTTTAAGTTAGGACCACAGATATGCCAGACTCCTTTTGCAGTGAGCTGGGAGGGATGGACCTTTCCAAAGGGTAAATCAGCCCTTTTGACATCTGAAGCATCACTGGAAATTCCGATAATTGTCCATTAACAATGCAGAGAGTGAAGGGAGCATAATTCAGGTACGTGGGTGATATAGGATGAGCTTAAGCTTTAGGGTATGTCGGTATTTCAGGGTTTACTTGTGTCTGGTCCTGACCTTTGGGTTCCCCTGTTAACCTAGGTGTGAGTATCCCTGGTACTACCGTGGATGTGTCCCATGCATGTAGCCATGCCCTCTCTACTACTGCAGTCAGCATCTCTGGGCATGCCCCATGGTTCTGGGTAGTTCCACGGCCATGTCTTGATGCCCAGCTCTGTATAGCACGGGAGAAATGGCTGAGTCTTCCCATGGCTCTGGGCAGATCAATCCCTAAGGCTTTAGCTCAATAAACATAGACACTTGAGGTCATCCTTGGTAGCCACTCTCCAGCCATGAGTCTGGGGCAGGAAGACAATGCAAGTCGTGTGTTGGTGAGAGTCTTGTCTTGCTATAGGTAGGAGAAAGCAGGACCCACACTGCAGTGGAGGCTGTTTTGGTAGCCACTTAATGCCCTGAGCCTTGGGGGCTGTGCTTCAGTGAGGAGGTTATTTAGGCTGGTAAAGTGGTGGTGATTGGTATAGGTTTTAACAGACATAAATAGCACAGTAATGTAGGATGAGTAGCAATGAGCCCCAAACCCATGTGTATCRAAAGGAGGCTGTACAACTGAAATCCTCCATTGGTGTGATGAGTGGAAGATCATCAGACGACCCTTCATGCCCAGCCTGACTACCCCAGCCCTGCAGGAGGTGATGAGGATTCAGGATGCTGCAGAGGCTTAAAGGATGCTCCAGACACCTCACCTGGAAAAAACACTACTGTCTCAAGTCTGTTCTCCCATTTTCAGCTCTGAGTACTATTCCCATCCCTTTCGTGATCCCGGAACAACCCTTTGTCAACTGCAGTAGTTATTTATACGGACAAATTAAGTTAGGAAAGAGCTTGATATCTTTTAAATTGCATCTGATGAAATCTGCCCACAAGGGACACATTGGCGAGAAAGCCCCAGGAACCCTTTGGCTCTCAGTGCCGGGCTCATCCATCACAGCCATTCCACAGCCCTAGCTCAGGGCCCTCATAACTTCATGTGGAAAAGTCCCTGCCCTCTCAGCACTCATGAACCCTTTCTCCAGCTCATCCCATGTTCACCATGAAGCTGGTGCTTCGGCCACTGCAACACGTGGTAACTAACTGATGAGCCAGGGCCAAAGCTGGAAGGCTCAGAATTTGTTTCTCTTCTTTTTTTTTTTTTTTCTTTTCTTATATGCACAAAGTATCTAACATTCTTCTGAAGTCAGTAAAAAACTTTCAGGTGACCTTCACTTGCTTTGATTCAGACCCTAGCTGTGGTTAATTTCTGAGGCAGTTCCAGTAGCGTCCAGTAAATTATTTACTTCCTACAAGCTGATCATCCTCAGCACAAATACACACACGCAGACCGGAAGGGAGAGAGAGGGGAAAAAAAAGAGCAAAGTGAATACAACAGAAGGAAGAGCAATATGGAAAAATAAGGGATTTATCTTAACTTTAAACATTATTAGAAGCAGTAGTTTGTAAAATAAAACAAACCCACCTAACATGGCGAGGTGAAGCTATTTTCCTTGCAGGCAGCCTGGAGACAACCTGAAGATGACCAGGTTGTGCTCTTGCTGTATGTAATAACCTGTTAAACTCTATTCATAATCTGTTAATACCAAAGAGGTTCAAATGAAAATAGAGCCCCATTTTCGTATGTGCTTTTCAAACCCTGAGCTTTCCCTGCACTGTCTGCTTGCAGTGGGTTTTCAGGGTGGTGTGCTGTAACCCAAGGTGCCCATGCCACTAGGTGGATGTTCCTGCCCTCCCTTGGTGCCAGGGTGGGCATGCGGCTGTGCCCACGATGACCTGAGCCAGCAGGAGACAAATCTCTCTCCTAGTTCTCTACCTTGCTGCATCTCAGTTAATTTGAGTGAAATTCTTGTGTATTATTGTACCTAATCCCCTAGTTGCTCCAACCTGCAAAAATTCCTGTGAAGCCTGAGGCATGGCTTTCCAAAGTGACAGGTACCAGCAAGTTTCCTTGTTGCTCAGTTGATTTGGGAGCGCTGAATATTTGGGAAATTATGGGTGCAGATGCTTTGTGTAGGTAGAGGGTAGGATTCACCAAAGATGGCTTTGGTGATCTAAGAGCAAAGTGCCATGTTTCGGTGGCTCATGTCTGGTCACCTGCAGAGGCAGGAGCTCTCAGCAGATGGTTTGTCTCCTCTATTTAAGACACTCAGGACCACGTGAATCACCATTTCACTCCGTTGACTTGAGAGGGCTCATGGTAGATTACTCCTCCTGCAGAGCCTGTCCCTGTCCCCAGTCGCAGAGGGACGTTACGTGGCTCTCGGGACAGCTGCTTAACTTTGGGCCAGGCCACACCAGGGCAGAAAGTAATGACCAAGAGCTGTGCTGGCCACGGCTCCAGGTGGCTCTGCAGACCTGGGAAGCTGGGCTGATTTTCTGCAACCAAATCTGCTCTGTTGTTCCTGTTTAGGGCTGCAAATGATGGCACAGGCTGTGCTCTGCCTGCCTTCGCCGAGCAGATGCAAGGTCTCCGTTTTCTGCTTACCTTACGGGAGTGCTAAAGATAAACATCTGCAGTTTCCTGGGCTGAGAGTGCTAAAAGCGAATGCCACCCCTGCTCATCTTTTCAGATGGTTGATGAAGCACTTTAAAGGTCCAAGTTATATTTGGAAATTAAAAGATCTTTGTACCAAACAGAATATAGCTTGTGCGCTGTTGAGACCAACAGTCACTAAAAGCAAGCACGTCTGCTGATGTAACCTAATTGCTGTTTTGATTGCCCAGCCATGACGGGGCATAAAAATATTGTCTGCCTACAAAAAAAGAATGAAACCTCACTTGACTGTTTTGTGCCCAAATACCTTGGCACCCAGCCCTGCCAAGCTAGAGATGGGCAATCAGAATTCAAAAATTCCCCAGTGGAACCAGCTCCTAACAATATAAAGCTGTGCCTGTCTGACTGGGTGGACTTATTTTCATGACTCTGAATAAAAATCATGTCTAGAGCACTGCACGTTTCCGTGGGGGCTATGCGAGCAGGCGGGCACGCTGGCCTGCGCCCGGGAGCTTTCCGAATTAAGTAGGCAGAGGATGGGCCACTGTTGAAGGCCAGTCTCTTGAGACTTACAAACCTTCTGCTTGCCCATGAACAAGTACAGGATCCTTGCAAAATGCTCACAGGATTTCTGAAGCAGCATGGCAGGGCTGAAGCTAATCTCCAATTAGGAGAGATCACATCTGCTTACAGAAGAGGTTCTGGACCCATCTTGTGAAGTTTCCAGCATTGCTCACTGTGGGAAACAGGAGAGTGACCTCCTCGGCCGCGGGTATAAATCATAAGGACATCTCTCTTCCACTTGGTTCTTATCAAACCCAGCTGTTGTACCTGACCCTGTTGTTTAACAGTATGACTTTTTACCAGTATGACTGTTGCTAACTTTCCGCCTCCCTGCCGCAAGCAACATGGCCGTTGCACAGCCCCAAGTTCTGTGCCAGGGGCAGGTGAACTGGCCGGACTGGGATGGGAGTGGGGACCCCTGCCAGAGCCAGCACAGCCCAGCAGGATCCTGCTCCAGTCCAAGCTTTCTGGGCCAAATCCAGCCTCCCACAGTCCAGCTCTTCCGAATTTGCCTGACTACAAGAAGTGAATACAGAGGAGCAGGGGTAACAGTAAGCCATGCAGGGAAAGAGAAAAGATTGATCTTTCCCTCACATTAAAAGGGCTATTGATTGATCTGTCATTTAATAGGCTTCAGCTGCTAAACCCCAGCTTGCAGCCTGTCTCTGTCCCTTCAGCCAGCTCCTCATACCACTGCTCTTGTGTTTTTCTTCCCCCATGGTGGAGCCTTTCAAGTCTTTCTCTAAAGAGTGAACCAAGTGCTTTCGATCAGCTGCCAGCCCAGCCCTGTACCAGTGAGGGACTCCCAGCAGCTCCCTGGCCGTGCTTGGCACTGCAGCATGTGAAATCCCCAAGATCCACCCCTCCCTCAACACAAAAAACCCAGACTGGCTTAAAAAACACCAGATATTTTTTTTTTTTTTTTAATTTAGGTTTTCTTAAATTCCCCTTCGGAGCCAGCAGGTTTCATGTACTCAGTTAGCGAGACGCTGCTGTGCAGCAGAGCCAGGCTCTCGCAGGGCTCTGACTGCAGCATCCATCGAACACACTGGGGCATTGCAGCTGCCTGATCACCAGGTGAGAAAAGGATGAAAAAGATGGGCTGCCTCTTTCCACAGCCTGCTGGGCGGACCCAGGCTCTGCAAAGCTGGCTGTGTCACTGCTGTAATCAGACCACCAAGGAACAAGCAGGGAGTCTAAAATTAATTCTGAATTGCAGATTTTCCCTGAATTACAGGAATGTGTCGTCAAAAGAGTTGGCATGGGTTCCACCTTGTCTCCAGGCTGACATAATCACCCTCAACTCACCTGAGTGGGGTTCCCTTCAGGTTGTCCTTGGCGGTGCACCGGTCCCATGTAGAGGCTAACCTGTGTCCTCCAGCCCGGAGGGAACAGCAACATGCCTTTGACCATTGTAGACCTGATAAAAAGAAGAGCGCGCTGCATCTTGCTGAATAGCCTTTCCTCATGGCCATGAGGAACAAGAGGGGTTAACAGGATTAACACCTTGTGGTGCCCCACAGTTGAGAGGCCTTTAGGAGGATGTGTGGGGAGTGGGACCATTTGTGGACATCTCCCAGGGAGACAGAATGAAGCTACTGAGGAGAGAGAGGTCACRTCTACCCCCAGGACCGTTTGCAGGCAGTGCAGCAACACCTCACTGTTAACACAGTCAGAGCTAATCGGTAGTTTGAACAGATGGATCTACATTTTATTCCATGCTCAGATGGGACCAAAAAAAAAAGTTTACTCCAAAAGCAAATAAAACTTTGAAATGGCAAAGTTCCAAAAGTCATCTGAGAAAACTTTAAGATGGTATTTTGTGTGTCAAACATTTACAAGCATTCCCAAGACTCCCAGAGAGGAGACTTAGGGAGGATGGCTTTCTTAGCACTACAGCCCTGAGGTCAGTCACCTTTGCTGGGTTCTTTCGATGCAGTAGCGGGAAGCTCCAGGAACTTGCTGTACCCACGAGCCTTGTGCCTGGGATTCAGCAGGGCAGCCTGCCAGGGGTGCTGTGTGTGAGCCGACAAGAAACGAGGAGGGTTTGGAAACCCACCTGGCAAGTGGGGCTGCACTGGAAACTTGCCTGGTTTCTGTCAGAGTATTGTCAATATCATCCCATTCCCAAAGTATGTTTTCTTTGTGTCAGATCAGCATTTTTAGGGGGGAAAAAAAAAAGCTCATTTGGAAAGTTTGCAACCACCAGTCAGTCCAAAGGCAGTATGTCCCTGGTGATCACAAGTCTCCAAAAGGAGATTTCTAAGCCAACTCTACATTCTAGACGCTGCTATAGTGAGACTGAGGAGGGTGAGGGAGAGCAAAGGCACTTGGCTCCTCTGAGAGCTGCCCCTCCACAATCTGACCGCAAAAGAAAATGCTGTAGCTGAGAGTGACCAGGATTACCAGTATTCTGCAATAACTTCTTGAGCAAAAAACACTTCATTGACTCCTTCAAAGCAAAATGAGCCCGCCTTCTTCAAAAGCAGTGCTGACCACCTCTAAGTCAAGAACCTGATAGTTCTCCACCAGCTTTCATCCACACAGACGACACAGGTGCAAGATAAATTCTGTTCTTCCAACATCGACAATATCTTAGGAGTACCTATAGTCCACACTCCACAAGAGAAGATGAGGACTGTGTTACCTTGTAAGTTTGTTCCACCACCAGATCAGTCCTATCCACAAAAAAGCAATTCCTTCCTGATTATAGGCACCTGGCTTTGCTGTGAGATCAAGACCATCCAGACTTATCAGTATATCTAAAACCAGAAGAAACCTCTGCTGGGATTCTGAATAGTGAAAAGGACACAGCCTTAACATGAATGGAAAACAGGTGGTTTCTGGAGGGATGTGCCTCTACTCTGAAATGCTGAGGTAGTGGTTGATGCATGATGTAAGATCTAGTTTCCTATACTCCACTCCCAACTCAAAAATGAGATCCGAACACTCAGCTGCTGGTAATTGCTGAGACATAGCTGCTTTGATGACCAGAAAATTCCTGGCTGCCTTCTCAGTTCCATCATCTCCAGGCAGGTGGACACTGCCAGGATTGACCATATCCAATGTCACTGCACTGAAGAATTCATTTAAGTAAGTTGTGAAATGATATGAACTAATCTGATGGTGCACCTGGGGAAACGACACACTAAACCCAGTGTCATTTCATGCAGAAGTAGACATTTTCATCTCCAAAGAGAATCTCCTCTCAGTGATCAGTACAGCCTCCTCTTCTCCCTAATGGCCTTATGTCATGGTGTACTGCTGAATGACAGCTGTGTTCAATACTGTTCTCGTGCACAGTTAACACACTACATTTATTTTTTGGATTGCAGGTGGCTGATTTGCCTACCAACAGAAYATTTCTTGTAGTTAACCAGGATCTTTGGGTGGCGTTTATCTCACCCAGCTTAAATGTCTACAGAGTAATAATCTATATACGAGCTGGTTACTCTAGGCTCTTTATATAGTTGTTGGAAGGAACAGGCACCTTCAGAATGCAATGCACCTGATTTATTTTAGATCTCTGATTTAGGATGTATGAATTGAAACATCCAAAGTGATCTAGGTCTCCAGGTGAATTTCACCCTTGTGTCCCAAGAATTTGAGATCCTGAGAGGATGAACTGGAAAGAACCAAAATTAAACGTTTTGTCCAGGATCTGTATTGTCTCTGTGGTTTGCCATTACCTGATTTCAAGTTGCTACAGGGACTGAGGACACAAGACTCCTCTGCTGATGTTCATATTGGGTCCCCATTATTGTACCGATGACAGCAGCCACTGAGGAGGTGCAGCTATCAAGCAGAGAAGTGGATAACAGGAGTGACCTCCTAGCACCATATCAGAAAAGCACTCGTGTTTCCTGCCCAGCTCCTGCTCCTTGTCTCACGCTGAAAGGCTTTCTAGATATTATTCTACAGCCCCTCTTATGTCTTTCTTAAATCCCCTTTTGTCACTATGGCCAAGTGGAGGGAAACGTTAACACAGTCACTCCCCAAGCTGGTCTCTGGCTAACCCCTAAGTCCCACTTCCAGAGCCCCAGCGGTGGGGAGAAGCCCAAAACTGTTTCTTCTCACATTGCCAGGGGTTTCACCCATTCGCAGTACAAAGCTCAGTACATCTATCCTCTGCCCATGATAAACCCACCTTTAAAGAAAGAGAGGACTCCTTGTGTAACTAGAAGGCTCCCTAGGGTCTCCGAGTGCAGGTTGCCCCCATTTCTGATGTTGCTCTTTCTCTCCTGGAAGGCAGACTGTATGGATCACATTAAGAGATTCAGTGCTTAATGAAGTCTTATTCTTTCTGCTTGCTCACAGAGCAGAACCATCACATTCTATCCCACACCTGAATCTCTCAACATAACCAATACGTAATGACTGGGAGAAAGGAAATTTTACAGCCAGGGAGGTATGAAGGTAAGTCCTCATCCTAGATCTGGGTTCCCGCTGACTGAGAAACACCTCTACCCAGAACAGTGGTGGTAGATGGGGAGCAGACAACAGCAAGAGCAGGTCCTGAGCTGGGTGGGTCCTGAGTCCCCATTGTCTGGAATGGTCCCTCTTGCAGGCCAGGTCCCTTTACTAGTAATCCTCTCTATTAGCAACAGGGTGGGTCTGCTGTGTAAGGTGAAATGAATTTAAAAATCCAAACTGRTATTGATGCAAATGAAAAACAGGGCATTTTCTTCTTCACAGCTGTCACCTGTTTGAATTCTTGCAAAAATCTTACTGAGTATCAGAGCTGAGTCACTCCTATGATGCATGGCCAAACTAACATTTTGTGGATATGTTTGGGGATGAGGTTGGGAATAGAGGGGAGGGGGCTAATCATACTTCATAATTTCTCATCTTCCAAAATAATCTGTTTTCCAAATGCATTGCTAAGTCCTTGTGCTAGCAATCTACCATCTGCTCCTTCTTTCAACACACCCACTATGTAGTCTGCTGTCTTGTTATACTGCCAAAACTCTATATACTGGGGGTAGAAGAGAGTCTGTACTTTCAGATGCTTTTCTTAGGTGACAGGGAAAAAAGGCCTTTGCAATTAGCACCAAATATAAGTGAGTGCATTGCCATGCAGCTTGCTCTTATCCTGCAATCTGTGATGCAATCTCAGCAGCAAACAGGCAACTAAATTTTGTCCCTCTAATTCCAGGCAGGGGCTCTGGTAACACCCTCCAGCATCAACTGGAGCTGGAATGTTTTGGGTAATCTCCAGAATGCCTCAATAGAATTATAAATCCATAAATCAAAGCAGTCATTATGTATTTGAATAATATGTGGATCAAAGTCTCAGATTGAGGGCCCCTTTGTTCTCATGCTCTTTTTATATCTTACCCAGTGAGCATCTATTCAATGAGAAACAATTACAGTGAATTTAGTGCAAAAACATACAGCGCTAATTGAGCTCTGAAGACCTCATCTGGCAAAGTATTTAAGCATATGCTTAATTTTAAGCACATGAGTGGTAAGAGTGGAATTGCACACTGAAGAGCGGCATTTGGTTCAGCAATATGTTGAATCAGTATCTAAATTTAAGTTATCGACCTCTCCAAATTGGGTCTTTTTGAAAGTAAGTCGTCTTTACTCTCCCACCCACTTTCCTAGCAACATTTCATACCAGAGGTCTGTGCAAATACTGCATTAAATCCTGCTTGTCCTACTCTGGAGACGGGTCTGTCTTCAGTAAGAGCAATGAAAGAAAGAGGAGCAAGACAAGGGCTGCTATCTCATTAAACAGTGCAATTATCCTGGGATATATGACTGCCGATTTTTTGCCAAAGGGAAGCTGAGGCAGAACAACTGAGTGAGTTACGGTGTGTGGTGAATCAGTCAGTGCCATGGCAAACATGGGGCTAGACCGTTGGATCACCAAATGCCACCACSAGAGACATCAGCCAGAAGCCTCCTGCCTCCAGTCTGGGACAATCCCAGCAAGTCCAGGGCTCCCTTCTCATCTGGAAGGACATTTCTTGGGATGAAATACTGTGCTGGTAATACAATACTGTGCTGGTAAGCCTCTGAAAAGCAGTACAAACAAATGTAGGTATGACTGCACCTCCAATAAAGGAAAGAGGAGCACGGATGGATCTGGAGGGGTTCTTCACAGGGCTGTGCTAATGCTTGCTAGGCAATAACGAGGCCAATGGGAGAAGGACTAGAGGTGCATTTTGTTTATGCACTGCGAAGTAGGAAAATCCTCTGGCTTTAAACTACCTGTGCCAAACTCCCAGCAAAGCAATTCTGACATCTCTTCTCTGCCATGCTCTGTTGGATGCCATCCGACATTGGGATGTAGTGAGGCCTTGAACTGGCTTGCACATATGTACGGGAAAGATGCAGGTTGTCCTCCAGCATGGCCCTGCTCCAGCACCTGAGCTGCTGCCTGGGGAGACTTCTAGCTGTTCAGGGGCACCTCCATGCTTCAGCCCGGCTCGTGGGGGTGGCCAGGCTCAGTCCCTAGCTGGAAACCTTCCCCCCTTGACTCGCCCTTTCGCTTCGGCAAAAGCGGGAATTGTGAAACACGTGTCAAGGCGATTGGGAACACAAAGGAGGTCTGCTCACAAGGTGAAAATAAAACGTTATTTTAAAAGATAAATGTTGCAAGAGACTGCAAAAGACTGCCAGACTGCGTAAAGAGCAGTGAGAGGAGCTCACGTTGCTGAGAAAATGAGCCGTGTTTTTGCCCCACGACCCGCTGGGTAAGGTGGGGAGGGCTGGCTGGAGCAGAAACCTTTCCGAAGGGAGGGAGGGAGAGATGGAGAATCTTTTTCCCTAAAGAGCAGGACAGTTTTGCTCCTGCTTCAGCACACAGCGACTCAGGTACAKAACTTTAAGCATATTCTTAACCCTTAAGGACTTTCAAAGCTGCCAAAATCCTAGATTTTCTGATTCTATTTAAAAAAAATAAATCAAACCAATTGCTTATGTATCAGCTCCAAAATCTCTTACCACACTTCTCACAGAACGGCCAGACCAAATATGAACGCCAAACTGGGCAGCAAAGAAGAAATGTTTTCTAGGCTTGTGGTTAATGAACATACTAGAGACTGCCATGTTTTGTCTTAGAGAGAAACTCCATGTGCGGATGCTGCTATGCACCTTTCCTGGTGGACATGATTAAACTCCGATGAAAATAATGGTGAAGACTTATTCAGGTCAGCTACTGTAATTTGAGAAAATGTTGTTTATGTCCAAGCTCTTTTTCCCTTGTACGTGCTTCCCCTTCTTTAAATTCTCTTCAGTTTGGCCCCAGCTGAGTCACAGATCAAAGCATTTCAGCTTTTAAGGCCAAATTGCAATTTATAATGTCTGTGGTTTTAGCTAATCTGTCTCTGTGTCATCTCATTTTAAATCAACAGAAAGCAGCACAAAATAACTCATTTCGGTATGCCCTGACGAACTAGGGATTTTAACTCAGGCATCATGTTGCCAGTTCTCCTCACAGGTAAACGGGGTTTTCTTGCATTATCTGAGGGCGCTTTGTTCCTATTGTAAACATCAATTTTGTAAACAACTTGTGCTCCACTGAGATGAAACAACTACATCTCCAAACCCGAGCTAAGATTCTGGTTTGTCTCCCTTCTTAGAATTTTAACTGTATCAAAGGGTAGCTTAATGCTGTAAAGAGCCTTTCATTTTTAATTAGGTAAAGAAGGTCCGAATTTCAAACCCACTTGAACGGCCTGGGTTTAAAAGTTCAATTCATGCTGTAGCCTTATTTACTCTTCACAGCAAAGACCATGGCAAACAGAGGCCGATTCTAGTGGAAACACTGCTCCCCAGCTCCCGAAATCACTGCTGTGTGATTCCTTGTTTTGTGCTGATGCTGCTGCCCTGACAACAAAGAGGATCCACCAAAGTAGCATGAGGATGAGTCAGCCCCAGGGTGCATCATACATCACCGCACCAGCAGGAATAGCTGAGCACATCTCCACTGGCTCCACGGGCTCTCTACTGGGCTGTCTCCGTCCGCTCTACGTTCCTGCAAGTCTTGCTGTGTACTGCTGTATGCGAAGAGAAAATCCAAACAAATGTATCCCGTTTCCTATTCAGGTTTCACTCATCCATCTCACCTTCCTCTCCTTTTTCTTGCAACCTGGCACAGGCTTTCATGCCATGTATGGGTTAGCTGCCTCGCTACTCCTGCATCCACTCTGAGCCCACGGAGGAGGTGGATGCATGCTGGATGGTGGCTGCAGCAGCTGCGAGTGACTCCTGTATTGTCATACCCTGGGAAAGTTGGAGACGGAGACAGAGACATGGACTCCTGGTGTTGAGGCTACCAATTAGCACTGTTGGAGCAGATCTCCTTGAGGAACAAGTAACACATGAAACTCCCACTAATGCCAACCTGGCTTTTGTTTGGGATTGCCTAACTCTGATGAATAATGCAAGAGTCCAGCCTGCACCTCTTTTTATTTAACCGCATCACTCTTCAAAACAAAACCAACCAAAACCCAAGCAAACAAATACCCCTCCAGAACAAGCAAATGTCTGACCTTAAACTGTGGCTCTACAGCATACAGTGTGCTGGACAAAAAAAGCTCTGTGTTCACAGCAGAGAGGCCACGCATGGGAGGAAGAACTGCCTTTTGCAGCCAGAGCAAAAGTCCACCCAGCTCAGTCCGGGCTCAATCTGGTCAGTAACAGAAGTTCAAGGAAAGAGATAAATCTTCTCACAGTTGGCAGTCTGAGCTCTTCCTGGCCTGGAAGTTACATCCAGAACATTAGTTTCAGCAGCTCTTGGTAGATCTGTCCTCTATGAACTTATCTGAATTATTGGCCTCCACAACATTTCATGCCACTGAGACCCACAATTTAATCATGTGTTGGGTGAAAAAGTACATCTACTTGTTTGTTTTAAAGGTCAGTCTGGGTGCTGGAATATCACAGATCAAATATAGCGAAAGCTAAAAAAATAAATGGAATTTTGAGAGCTATTATTTACACACACATCCTATTCCCCTCAAAATATGACCCAATTTCTTTTCAATTCAGTTGGGTAAGTTAATACTGAGGCTGTGTGACCAAAAATTGCTCTTGTATAAATGAGTGTCCAGAGACAGAATCCTGTGCAGGGYCTTATAAATCCAGGTGCTGCAGTCTTGTTGTTGGGGAGGTTTGGGTGCAGCGGACARGGGTCTCCAAAGACGAGGGCAAAGCAGGGTTTTCAGCAGTCCCTGGTGGGAGAAGAAGCGGATGCTGTGGAGCAGCTTGTCTTTGCTCCCCATGATCTCTCTATTTAAGTTTGAGTCAGTTGGTTCCTACATGAATGGAAACCAACCATCTTCTCCCAGTCAAGGGCACCAAACCCATACTGAAAGTACGTGGACCACCCCTGCTGCTACAGTAATTTCCAGATCCCATCTTCCTCTGACAATGTGGCCTAAACCACTTGTGATCCTGGTGGAAATTATAAGTATAGAAGATGAACATGATTGACAGACTGAATGGGCTTCCCGCAGGGACCGCACAAGCCTGCAGCCAGGGCAGCGCTGCCTCCGGCTCTGCTGTGTGATGTCCGTCCTCCTGGGAGTCAACGAGTGTTTGTGTCATTGTACGCGGAGGAGCTGAACAGAGACGTGAATTAGACCATGTCAGCAGTACAGTGCTTTAAAAGTTGGGGTGTATCTTGGGAAGGTATCCAGTTCATCCAGTTTGGCAGGGGTGAGGGGGAGTGTGGGGGAGGAAGGCGAGCCCGCTGTCAGGAAAGGCTAGCTTACCTCTGAGCGCCTTTTACTCAAAAAGAGCAAGTGGCATGCTCCTCGTCAGATGGAAAATGAAATAAACTCTGCAAGATGAAGGGATTCCTGGCATCTCTGTGCTCTGCAGGAGCACACACCCCAGTCATCACTCCCGATCTGTTGTCATAGGTTTACAGCCAGAGTACAGGATTGACTGAAAAGCGACATCCCAAGAAAACAGAGTTAAACCAGCTCAAATTCGACATGCCTAGCCCTTGCCCACACAAGGCAGTGGCAAAAATACCTCTTGGTTTCTTCTTTGTGGCTTTCACATTATAATGACCTGTTGTGCCCTCCAGTATCGTATTTGTCCCCCCTGCAAGGGATGGGTAGCGGGGCCCAGTGCCCATGGAAGGAAAGGCACGCACTGACACAGTGAGTCAGAGAGGCTTCCCAGTGTGCCCAGTACCCCACCACTGGGAGAGGCTAGTGCTAGCTGGGTTCAAGTACCGGGCTGGGTAGCAGGAGGAGGTAACACCCGAGTAGGGCAGAATAGGGAGTGTGTGCCAAAGTAATGGTTAAGGCTGGGGAGGGGGCAATTGCGGGAGCCCRAGGATGGGGAAGCGAGGAGAAGACACCTGGAGAAGGGTGGAAGAGCCAAGGAGTGAGGGAGGAGCAGAGGCTGGGTGGTGGCAGCCTCTGACGAGGCTGGGATGGGACATTTTCAAATGGTTATTGAGATATGTTTGGAATTAGAAAGTTGGATTTTCCATTTCAAATTAGGTGTTGATTTGAAATGTATTGTTTGTCTTTCAAGATCTTCAGCTGGTGATTGACAAACCATAGCTAACAGCAGTGTGCCAGAACAGGGACAGAAGAGGCAACCCACCTAACTTTAGACACCCACAAAGGTGACATCTGCATATGGACAGGTAGTGGAGCCCCTTTCACTTCAGTGAGAAGAAACGTACAGTTGGAGAGTGTAGCTCATCCAGGTAGGTTGGATACCTTGCTCTTTGGAGGGGCTTAGCTCTACGGAGGTTAGTGGGGTCTAGAGAGCTACCTCTGATGTAAACAGATATTTGTTGCATTCAACTCAAGCTAAAGAGAGGAATCGCACTTCTAGCATCCTAAATATTTGGGTCTAAGTTGAGTTTGAAAATCCTTTTCCGAGTTCATTTGCCAAAGTATATCCTGAAATAATTTTTTTTTCTTTAGCTAAGTCCAGTCTTCCATATTATTTAGTACAGTCCCATCAAAGCTCTCCACCATCTGGAGGGAAGATACAATTATGCTGATACACTTCAGCACATAAACATAAATTTGATCAATATTAAAGAAATAACTTTTGAGAGTGCCTCAACTTAAATTTTTCCATTAAGCTAGTCTGAATGAGTTGTTCAGATATGTACCTATATTTGAGATTTTGATCTTTTGTCCTAGTTTGGGACAAAATAATTTTATAATGTCTTAGCCACTTCTGCAGGAAAAGAAATAATGTTCTTTCCAAGTCTACCTGAGCTTGGCTGCAATATCCTGAGGTGGAGRCTGTTTGTGCTTGTTAGTAATTGCAGTTGTTCTGCTAATTACAGGTGGTGCACTTATCAATAAAACGGCTTTGTGATTTTTAATTCTAAGTTTGTTGACATGCTATCTCTAAGTTCCACGGGCTGCTTAGCCATTGTACAAATAAATTCCTTTGAAAAATATCCATCTTCTTTATTTCAACAAACTTCATTTGCTGCTTGAGTTGTAAGAGTGGTCCGTTATCTAACCAGCCCAGCATGTGGTACCGATACCACTGGAAGTACGTAACCCATTTCATACATAACCCACCTGGCCCATCGGAGCGCAGGAACCATTGGCTTTGAGGGTATAAGGGAAAGAGCACTTGGGAACCTGTGCTCTAGACCACTCGTTACTGACCAAGCTACCTGTGATTCATCCTCTCCTGCTCTGAAAGACTCGCTTTACCTCTAATCCTCCCTTCTTTGTTTTCTTCCTGCCATATCCTTATAGAGAGGATTTAAAGGACACCAAATAAAACTGAACGGTACAATACCTGCAGCCTGACTCCTGGTTTCTAAATAACACTTCCTTGCAGCTGTGTGTGTGACTGGCACCGTACCCCAACTGGGTGATTTCATTTCGGTAGCACCTTGTGCTTTTCCCTGGGTGGCTGCAGGTAATCCTGATGCCTCAGAGAGCCTGGGCAGATCATGCTGTTCCTGCCAGCAACTCTTTTACATTTTATTGATGCAGACTCTGGAGCTAACAGCTTTACAAAAGGAATATTTCCTTTCTGTGCTGGGATGCAGTGAGCAAGGAGGATCTGTTTTAATCTGTAGTGCTAGACACAGGATTAAAGCCCAAGGGGGTGCTTTCCTTTTGGGACGGGACAGATTAGGTTTGCCTATTTTTGCTACCRTATCTCCTAGCAGAAGGCTTGAATATGGCAGCCCACTGCTGCCACTCCTTGTGCTCGCCAGCCTGCTGGGTGGCTGTGAGCTGCCACTGTCCCTGCCTCAGTTTCCCCATCTGTGAGTGGGGATAACCGTCCTGAAGGGCCTTGAGACCTACTGGTGAAAGTGCAACGTAATCCCTGCAGTGTGCTAAGGACTCTGCCTGCTCCTGTGCTTCCAACTTTGTTAGCAAGCTCTGAAGGCTGCATTTATCATCTGTATTTCAACAACATGCTGAGCTCCTCCAAAGCCAGCGACCCCTTATCCCAGGTGCTCTTCGAGCATGGCCTGCCTCCTTAAAAAGTCTAGAAATCTCTTCAGTTTTGACTGCAATACATCACTTTGAGTCATTTGCAGACCCTTCCTTCTGCTTCTGTTCCTCCATGCAGCCACCAAGGAGTCCATACACCTCAGAAGCCATTGATGGGGATATGAGGTGCTCTGTGTGGTGCCACCGCACTGTGGTTTGCTGCTCCAAACCAGGTGCCGAGGGAAGGCCGCAGTGCTGGGACTGGGAGGATGCCGCTGAGCGAGGATCACTGCAGATGGTGCCCTGCAAGGTGACATGTTCCCAGCTTGTCCCTGGCCCATGCGTTGAGAGAGCAGATCGGTCACACATCCAGTCCATGCGTGGCATGTGTCACAGGGCAGGAGGGAAGCCACCAGAAGCAGTAAGGGAGCACAACAGAGGAAGYGGTCAGGTCTGTTGTTTGGTTTTTCACTGCTAGGTCACCACCTAGACATTTGATAGGCTCAGCATCAGGTCAGAGACGAAGTTACCGTAGCAGGGTGGGGTGGTTGTGCCTCCTTCACAGGCAGAAATACAAGCAGAGCTGCTGACCCCGCGAGAACAAAACCGAGACAGATCCTAGATGCAAGATATGGGAAAAAGAAGCAAGAGATTTAAGGTCTGATACTTCCTAAACTCACCAGCGGTAGCTAGAACCAGTTGCTATGCGCAGCCAGGGTGCAGGATTTTTAATGGCGGTCAGCCTTTCTGGTCCCTAGTGATCCCTGAGCCATTACCACCATACATGGGCCACTTTGAGAAGCTCAGCTAGTTCTGATGGAGCTGGGTGGTCCATTCTGGCACAGCCATGTATCAAACTATACTTAACTAGCAATCTTGCAGCCTTTGTTCCAACTTCGACGCCTCTGGTGCTCCTCAGTAGATGGAAGTCCCAATCCAAAGGTGAGTGAAATCAGTAAAAGGATTTCCACCAATTCTGGGGGACTTCAGACCCAAAAGGAGTGTTTCATGGTCCCTTTTCTGCATGCCGCCCCAGTATGCCTCGTCCCTCAGTAATGCTGATAGTCTGGTTTTGGCAGCTGTTGACTGACCAAATTCCCAGTGCTGGGAARAAGCTCCCAACGCCAGGTGTCTATCTTAGGTCCCTCTAAGCACCTCCTCAGCCTCCTCCTTGTTCTACTTCTTCCTGCCTCTTCSCCCCCTGCACCCAGTGCTTTTTATATCTTGTGTAAGCATGTGGCTCCAAACACACCCAAAATGCAGCAGCAGGCACATTCTGCCCATACCTTCGTACAGCGAGGCTGCAGGAGAGCGAGGAGAGCMGGAACCGAACGGGAAAAGCAATCTGGATATGTGGGCTGAGTTTCGTGCTTTGGAGGTGTTTTGTTTTGGTTTTTTTTACTTGTTTGTTTTGTAGCTTTCCAGCTCCTTTTCTGGAAGCCTGTCACACGAGGTGCAGTTTGCTCTTGGCAGCACGGTAGCAGACTGTGTGGGGATGAATTCACGCTAAGTGCCCAAGAAGCACTCAGACTCAGTCTCCATGCCCGCAAATGGACATACAGACCATTTTATGCACAATGAAAGAAGCTGCACCAAGAACTACAATGCCTAACCTAGATTTTATTCATCCCATTTCGATCAAGGCCTCTGGAAGGTCACCGGCTCTTTTAAAAGTAAGGAAAATGTGGATAGACGCCCAGCCGCTATCCTGCTGACAGTGCACTTCTCTGACACATGTACAGTGCGCTGCTGAAACACTGATAGTGGTTTTTCACAGAGGTCTGCAATCTATTAGACAGCACTTACTGGTACGTTTCAATGTATCAGCCGATCCAAGGCTAAGCAGACCATAAAAAATTATGAAATATTTGGCTAGATGGCAATGATCCTTTTAACCAGCAATGTGAATGTGATACATTACACACACATGTAAATACACACATACATACGCACAAAATCCGTGGCAGTGATCCTGATAAATTGATTGTGCACCTTTGACCACCTCCGCTGCGCTCGGCCGCACTAATCCGTCTCCTAAGGGCACTTCTCTCGCTCCAAAACCTCCCCGAGGCTGCCAGCAGCCACCGGTCCTTGAAGTGAGATCAACCTGCCACAGAACTGCTTCCCTTCTTCCTCCCTGTTGGGAAATTCCTTTCCCACCCACCCCATATAATTACCCATAGAAATGCAGGCTAGACAATATTGAGTCCTGGACCGAAATCCGGTTTGAGGTCCAATTATTGCGTGACCGTGCAGGATTGAAAAAGAGAATTTTATACGACTGGAAAAGATAAATTCTCATCCTTCTTCAGGGACCACCAGCATCTTCTTTGACTGACAAGTTGAGACATAGCAGGCCTTAAAGTCATGATGTTTTTAGTTCCAGAAAACTTACTTTACATGATTTCTAGAGGTATTGAAAAGTCATTAACTGTATATTTTTCCTTGGTTTTAGTCCTGTGCAGCTGAACTTATGGAATCGAAGATTTAGCTTAACACAAAAGTGTCTGTAAGAAATGTTTGATGTTAATATTACCCTCTCCAACTGAGTAGCTGAAGAGATTTTCTTTTGTGGATGGAAGATTCACAAAATGCATGTCAGAGTTGAGGGCCATAGAGTGGTATCGGCCCCTTTTAGGGTGCCTTGCACAATTTGGTTAGTATCTTAACCAAGAATTTCCACAGACTCCAAGAGACTTTGGCTCCAAATATTGCTCTGCCATTTATGGTACATGGCATCAAGTGTTTGTGCCAATAAAATCTTTATGTTGTGCCTTACGCTGCCGGTTGAGTGCATTGCAAGTGGAGTCTAGGCATATGTTTGTAAGGCTCCTCAGAGCTGTGTTAGCACAATCAYCCACTTTTAACCTCCATAATTTAGAAAGCAGTTTCTCTAAACACTGAGAAGACTCCTGAACAAAGAGCCATTAAGCTTAGCAGACCCTTCTGGCTTGTTTTCCTCTAGAAATGTACTTGCAGGGACCTCGATGGTGTCAATCCGATAATGGCCTTTCCTATTTCTATCAGCGCTCAGATGGGACTGCAGAATTGATGTTAATATTGTGTCTACTTCATTAGTTCACCTACTGGCAGTTGCCTTGCTGAGATCACTGGTTTTTCCCGTTCTGTATTTATAGCTTTGTGTGCCGCTTTCAGCATGCAGATTATCAGAGTCCTGATCGCTGCATTTTGTAGTTTATCAAGACCTTGTTTTGCTAATCATGAAAAACTAGTCTCAACCAACTGGGCAGGAGGGGAATTTTGTTTCTCTCTTTCTCTTTCATAAATATGTGTATGTGTTTCAGGTACTTAGACATGCACATGATAGTTTAGAAAATAACTGGTGCAAATGTTGCCATTTCTAAYGGGAGGCTGCTAGCATGCAAGATCTTTAGAAATGTC
Organism: Oceanodroma leucorhoa; assembly: GCA_030449065.1. NCBI lineage: Eukaryota > Metazoa > Chordata > Aves > Procellariiformes > Oceanodroma > Oceanodroma leucorhoa. The sequence goes on from JASVER010000088.1 coordinate 2,185,617, forward strand.
TAAAGTCAAAACAGGTTCAACATATTGTTAGCTCAGAAGGTAAAAGAGGACAGGAGATTTGCAGTTTGCACATGAGCCCATGTCTGGGTTTAGGACTGTGGGCCCACTTCTCTTCATCCCTCCTCCACACTGACACCACTGGGTGCCTGGCAGGCAAAGCTCAATGTTTTGCTGGTTAACCTTGTAGTATCTGCTGTCTTAAAGCTCCGGCTTCTGGAGCCAAGTGATCTTGTATTATTATCAAGGATTGCCTTTTAAGAGAATGTCTAATTTTTAAAGTTGAAGAGAAAGCTTGCAAACGAAGTGAGGAGCTCTAAAATCTTGGACGCCAGCAAGCAAATGAAGAAAGACATACATTTCCTATTAAAAAGAATTGAATGATATAACCCTTGGCTGAGGGCCATGGAACTGCTCTCAGCATTATTTCCGCCTGCTAGGGCCAGGACTGAACGCACAGGGCATGTCTGTGCTCTGAAATGAGCTAGCGAAGGCTTCGTCRGTGAGGCTGCTCAGCACGCCCAGCCTGGACCTGGCTGGGGGGGTCTGCATGACAACTGGCTGGGCTAATGGTCTGGATGGCTCCTGGGCTGGCACGGCATTGCCGTGGCTGTATCCTGCCCTCTCCCCGTGTCAAACCAATGCTGGGCACGACTCGGCCGCAGCTGGAGCACTGGGCAGCCTCTGCACGATGGCCCATCATGAGACAAAGGATCCCACCAAAGGATTCCTTGTTCTATTTTGTTTCACTGAAGGATTATTTGTTGTACCTTGTTGCTTTTGAGTGCAGGCTTTGGCTTAACCACAGAAATGGATATTTCTCCACATGCTTGGCTTTTGCTGAATAGTTTCCCTTTTTCATACCTCCTTTATAAATGCATGGAGCCATTTGCATGCACTCAGCAATTTATTCCCATCCCACTGAAGGGGAAAAAAAGAAAGTTGCAAATATCAACTCAGATTTCACTGATTTGGCCAATTGCTGAACTGCAGGAAATTGCTCTGTGAGGAAGGTTCAGGGTGAGGCAGGTTCTCGGACAAGAAGACACGGATAGGAAGTGTGCAAATTACAGTTGTGCAAAAGGTTTTGCATGTAATGTTCAAGATTAGATTAAACCAATAGCACATTGTGAGGCTGGTGTGCTGTAAGACAAGTGATCCTAAGACAGCTGCCTAAAACAGGTGGGATTGATTCACCTTCTGAATGTACTTCTTGTTCTTCATCAGTGGTCTAGAGAACTTAGACAAATACCTTACATTGAATACTAAGTTGTGATTCGGTTGCCTCAAAACATTTTCTGCCATTTGAGACTCTTGAGGGCACGGGGCACGTGAGACCCCTGCATGAGGCTGGTGGACACAAGTGCCCTAATGACTGACGGCTGGAAGGCAGGCAGGACAGTCAAGGACACATCACGTAGCACAAGATATTTACGATGGGCAACCAAACCAAACCAAACCAAACCAAACCAAACCAAACCAAATCTTCCGGGTCGGGTGCAGCTGCAGATTCAGACATGTGCTTTTAGATATTGTGAGTTTGGCATCTGAACTGTCACTGTAATCAGGGCAGGTCTAATCAGTGCAATCAATGGAGCCTGGAGAGAGATTCAGGTGGGCACATACAGRTATCTACTTTAAGGTAACCTGAATTAGGCTCCATTGGCTGGGGTAAGATTTGGTTGCCTACACATATAGTGCCATTTGACATGATTTACAATATCAAGATATCCACGCAGAGCGGGTAGGTAGGAGGCAGATCTGAGACCTTCTGGAGCAGCAGCTGGAGGATAGGCAGCTGAGACATTTCAAATACCTGCCCATGTGAATGAAGATTGTAGATCTCAATGCTATGGAGGAGCTTAGATATCCAGCTCACACGTGCACCTTACGTGGCAGACTCCCTCATAAAGATGTCCAATCTGCAACTGAATCCCACTGCTAACTTTTTGATGGTGAAATTTATCCCACTTTTAAAATGGATCTTTACCCTAAAAAGCCCAAGTTAGTTCACTGAATCCACTGAATTTCTAACTTTTCATGCTTTTAAGTGCTTTGAGAAGGAAGGGAGTTGTTACTTATCAGCCAAGTCTTACCTTGGGAGATAGCTACCATTCAGGATACACCTACAACCCCCAGTGCTCACATAATTGGAGAATAGCCATCTGCTGGGTTTCTCAGTTAAGATACTGTAAAGCTTAGAAATTATATCAGGTGTCTGATCTCCTGTGTAACACAGGCCTTATTACAAGTTCTGGTCACTCACTGAAGCCAGAATCTATAAAGCTGTGACTCCCATGAATTAACCAGAACTAGGGCATGACTTTTACAAAAAACCATGAGCCCTGATTTTAAATTTTCCTTTGATAGAGAATTCTCTATAGCAATTAGTGGGCTATTCTGGTGATTAACCCTTTCACTATTAAAATTAATCTTTTTACTCTGAATGTGTCAAATGTCAACTTATAGACACTGGTTCGTGTTGTAGGTTTGTCCATGAGAGTAGTGAACCCTGTGTTGTTCCAATTCCTGCATGAGAGGAACTTACAAGGTATCATCAAGGCACCATTTAGTCTCTTTTTCTATAGCCAAAAAGATTGAACTCTGAGTCTTCCACCATGTTTCTAGTCCTTTGGTTGTTCCCAGAGCTTTTCTCTGAACCCTATCCAGTTTTTTGAAATTGCTCTTAAAATGTTGTCACCAAAGCTGGACAATCATGTCAGAGACACTATAACCTCTGGACTCCTACTCAGCATTTCTGTCTTCATTCAATCACTTTGACTTCATTTGCTTTTGGCTACAACTTTTTATTTATCCGTGCATGGCCTTAGTCATTGTTTTCCAGAGCATCCCCCAGCTTGTGTATAAAACCAATTGTCTTTGTTGTTAGATATTTACTCTGTCAGTGGTGTGCTATCCTCACTAGTTGCTATTACATCTATATTTATGCTATTAACTTTATTAAATATCTTTTTTTTCCATGTCATAGTTAAAAATGCTAAATAACAGAAGTCTCATGGGATCCTGTTTGATGTTTCCCCAGCTACCCTTACATTTGAAACTTGTCATTGTTGGTGTTTAACCCATGTTCAACCACGTGCTGTGCTGTTTTTCCCATTGTTTGAGCCTGTGAGTCAAAGTGTCATGCATAAGTGACTCTGATGCTTTCTGGGGATCTCTTAGATGAACACTACGGCCTTTATCAACCCAACTTGTAATTTCATCAATAAAAGATAGCAAGTTATATCTTGTCATAATATTTTATAGACCAGTATCCTGACAGAAGGAATCCCTTCTCTATCTATCTGGTGGCTTTTCTTTTCCTTTTCAATGAGGACAGTCTCCTTCCTTGTCTTCTGGAGGATGGACACACAGAAGACACAAGTGGCCCAACACCATGTCATGCACTGGAAATGGAGAATGGCAATGGAGACCTGCATCCTCGCAGGGCTTTRCTGGGGCTGCTTCTCCTGCTTGCTTCCCAGGAGCACTGCCAAAGCACGGCTCAGCTCAGGGGAGCAGCAGGATCAGATCCTGCACGTGGATCTGATCAGGGGAGCAGGGAGTGCTGCCACAGCTCACTCAGTCTCACAGCTGCGCTTTCCCCTTCTTTCGGGTAGTCACAGCAAATACCGACCCATCTGCTTTACTCTGATGCCGCGYTGAGTTAATTATTGCTTAAACAGTCCTTTGGAAATGCAGAACATTGTAAGAGCATGAAGTGTTATCATTATTAAATCAGTGTTAGTCCAGAGCCCTGCTTAAATTTACAGCTCTGTGCTAAAACATGTGAAAAGGACCATCACAAAAGCTGTTGGATTTCAGGTGTATGCTCAGTCTTTAGGAGGACACAAGGCATAGTAGCACTTTGGTAGTGTAGTTTGAATAATATGTAGGATTATGGAAGTCAGGGGACCAAAAGGGTACAAAATATTGACATTATTCTACTACCTCCCTACACCATCTCAGCTCACAGACAGCAAAATCACTGAAGTTGAGGGAGTGATATCAAGCTTAATCTGACAAAGAGCATTGCTAAAAAAMCCCCAGCATTTACCATATGTACAGTAAATTACTAAAAGGACATGGAAGCAAGAAGGGAAAAATAATATATATATMTATAATTAGTGCAATTAGGTATAATACGTAAGGAACAAAAAAAGGTAAAATAATGTAGAAAATTCATAGGTTTAAAATCCTGAAATTGTATTTTTGAGTATTTTTGGTTCTGTGAGCCATCTGGGCAACCAGGTATTTTACAAATCATAGCTTGAATGTGAGAAAATAGTATAGCAATGCAATTCTGTTACAGTCATCTGCTTCTGCTCACATGGTTTTGTCATAAGGCTCCTGTTATATTGCGAATCCTCGTTGGATCAGCAGCGAACATCRCTATCTTCAGACTCTTTACCACAGCTTCTGAATATTGTAAAATCTGCAGGCTTACAGGAATGATGCCAGAGGCTCTAAGAGTCTGGTCTTGGTTAAAATTTGTGGTGAAGGGAAGGGAGAAAGGGGGAAAAATAGAGAGATCTCCATCTGGGGTAAATTAAGATAGTGCTACACCAGTCTATGGCAGCTGAAGGCCACTTTARGGAAAAAGAATATGCTGAGAGCTCATGGAGATTAGCTCAGGGGGTCCCTGTTGAGTAGCCAGCCAGGTGATGTTTTCATCCTTTTGTTCTGTTTAGCTGAGAAACTTGAGTAAAGTTCATGGTTTTATTCTRGTTTTGTTTCTAGCTCCCCACAAGTACTGATAGAGCAGTGGCAAGAAAAAAAGGTCTACTTGTAAACCAGTCACTTGCTTTATTCCAGATATAAGTGTAGACTACCTCATTTGAGGTGGGGTAGGGTAAGAAAGGGTGAGTTTAAGACTGGTGATTTATTTCCTGGCTGTAGAAGGAAAGAATTAATTGGCAAAGTTTTCAGGAATTTCAAGTATTGCAAGCCCAGATTGTGAGCCCAGTATTCTTACCCAGATTTTGTTTTTCAATCTCTGTGTCCTTTAAGAGAAAATCATGAAAATGTTAAAGTGGGCTCAGACCCCATGTTCTGCCCTTCTTCTGGCTTCTTTCAAGTACATTCAACCATAGCCTTCATGTTATGAAGGGCAACTCAAATTTTCCAAGACAGTTTTGAGGAATGTCTGAGTTCTGGTATCACAGGATGTCAGCCTTCACCTCCCACATATGTGTAGGCTTAGGTAGTTACAGCTTGGGAAGTATTTGCTACTTAATGAATTTCATGCATTTCATGAACAGTTGTTCACCGTGCCTCCTGTGCCACCATAAGGACACTTTCGCAGAAGTTGTGCACCAGGTGGGATAGTTCTGCCATCTAGAATGGTCCTTCGAGAACCAGCTGGATGTCTCTGAATGTCTGCTGCAGTGGTTCTCCACCACATCTGATGAGAGTGTACAGATCAGGAGATTTCCTTGCAGCATGATCAGCTCTCTTATCTGAGTGTTTCTTCATTAACAGGTTGCCAGAGGACAACTGCTACATCTGATGGGGAAGGAGTGGAGATGGATCATGTGGCACAGCACAGCAAATAAGTCCAGTCTGCTAAATCAAATGAGTGGGAAACACCTCCGAGGAGGAAAACCAAGTGTCACAAATTAATGTGAAAGGATGTAGAGACTCTCCTGAGTTCCTGTGTCCTGCAAATACTACAAAAGAAGCATTCGCATTAATACAGAGTGGGGACATTTTGGGAAAGCAGATAAGCATTTACAGGTGTTTTCAATGATTTCCATTTTGTCTGGGGCAATCCATGACCATTCAAACCCTGCAGAATCTAATCCCATTCATAGCAGTCAGTCTGGGTTGCACCAAGGGAATTGTAGAGACATTCCAGATTTACACTAACACAGCTGAGAACAAAGCTTTGCTTCAATTTGCAGTCGATTCAGTCTCGTACCTACTGTCACTTGGACTGGAGCCGTCTCTTTAGGTAGCTAAGCTCAACAGGTACGCAAAGTTGAGCTTACTAGCCAGCATTCACAAACTCTYTCCTTACTGAGGATGAGGCCAGATTCGGTCTGTTGTCTCAAAAGGACACAGATTCGGCAAAACTGCAGAGTATTTTTAGCAACTGCAGTAAGTATTTTCTTGTGGTCAGCAATGTCTTGTCTGAAAAGGGTTTTTAAGATTACAACTGGAATGCTTCAAATGGGATGGACAGAAATGCATCGTTCTGTTTCCCTAGGTTTCCTGAGGTGCTATCCCAATGAATACAACAACCAGCCCTGGAGTTATTTGTTGAGCCTGGATCTCAGAGCTTCTCTGAGCTTCTACAGCACTGAACTGGGCATCTGTGTTTGAGGCTATTTCGTATGAGGGTGACTTCGCATGAGCTTGTTGGACCTAAGACCTGATGCTGGTTTCAGCAGTCACCAACAGCCACCTTTTTCAGAGTTAATTTTTTACTGGTGTCACATGCACTTATAGAACAGAGCTTTATTTTACTTTTCTTTTTTTTTTCTTTTTAATTTTTACTATTGAAATATACCCTATTAGGCATTTCTAAATGTAGAGCTTTTATATATCATCATGGACACGTTAACAAGTGTGCGCATCTGGCCTAAATTAGACCACCTATGAAGGTGGCCTACAAAATCTAGATATTACCAGAGGAAACATTGGAAAAGGCAGTTTACTACCAAGAAGAGAAACATTTTAAAGCCAGCCCACCAGCGAAGAGACCCTGGCAGCCCATAAAGAATTCTTCAACAGAGAATGGAAAGTATATATGAAGGACAGATATTGATCCCAGTTCCACCAAAAGTAATTAACTGTGTTGACCTTAGGGTATTTACCCTAGCGTTACAGTTGTGGGGCTGAATGAGACATGGACAGAAGGTGAGATGCAGTTCTGAGACCGTGTGAAGCCATTACAGATACGTGCTGAAATTTTGCCTGCAGGAAGAGAAAACCATTAGAAAACCAAAATACTTCAAGAAACTTTTGGAGAACATTGGGTTTCTGCTAGAAGTAGCAGGCTGTAACAAATGTAAAAATTTGTGGCTACACATAATAATCCAAAAAATAAAGGAAATGAAAGTAAAGATACATACATTTAAAGTATTTCCTATTTCCTCTCTACAGAGCTGAGAAGTCATGATGCTTACCTCACATACCAGAGCAGAAGGACCACATGCTGTCCTATATAAACACTGCTGGTCCAAGTCTGATTTTATAGAGTTCAGGTTTGGCTCAAGAAATTAAGACTGCCTGCAGCCCTATGCATTCCCGCTTGGCTGCATCACCAGTTAGCAAAGCTAAATAGGAATAACAACTCCTACAAACACAGTTTATCTCTGCACTACTGAAAAAAGAGGAGTGTGTTATATTGTGGCAACCTGAGAACATAAACTGAAGATCTTGGCATATACTGCAATGTTTTTGCAGACTGCAGTTAGAGATCCCGTTACATGTCTGGTATTCCTTCAGTTAAATCATCACAAAGGATCTGGTGCTTGGTGCTTAGCTCTTACTATTGCTTTTAAAACTATTTAAGTGGTGGAATGCTTAGAATATGGTTTGGGGTCAGTGTGTTCTTCCACCCTGAGGGATGAACGCAGAGTGGTCCAGCAGATGTGGGGGWAGCACAATAAACATGAGATCTTTGGGGAATCCCTACTTCGCTCTTCTTCTGAGGGTGCCTGGGTGGGTGCCTCATCCTACAGACTCGGATGACCGTGGTGCCCTTGGATCCTCCACTCCCCCTCTCCTCTCTGTTAATCCATCAGGACAGAGGTGAGGTGACAGTAGTCAAGAGGCAGAAGTTGCTGACATGACGGTTTGCTAAATGTAGCCCAAGCAGTTGCTAAGGTGAGAAAGGGCTGTAGGTCATTAGCATCACCCATTTTGGATAGTCACTCTTACCATCCGCATGAATACTTAGACTCTCCCACTTTGTGATTTTGGCACAGATGAGGGAACACCATCGAGGACCAACTTAAACTACTTCAGAAGAAGGTCTAAGAAACCCTGTTAGGAAGAATCTACTGTGAGAAAAGTTTATTTCTGAACCTTCTCAGACAGTAGTTTGTTTATACCAACTGGCTGATCGGTCAAAGGGATATCCCAAGCCTAACAGGCTAATGAGCTAATGTGGTAGAGACATGCTGGCACCTGAAGAGTGCTTACGATCCTGTCCAGCCACTTTGGACTGTCCAGTCCAGACTCTGTGGTGCAACTGCCTGTGGTGACCATCAGCACAAATCAAGGTGAAGGGCCAAGCTCTCACCCCTGGGTTGAGCTTACCAAGGGTAAGCCATTCAGCTGTGAAAGCGTATGGATTACCCTGACTGACTCGTTGCCTTCTGCTGGTGCACTGTCCTGAACAGGAGGCAATTCACCTTGTGCTCCTCCAAACCCCAAATCYCTCTGGTGAAGAAGGCACTGTGCAAGCAGGCTCCTACTCCTTTCCTCACACAACCGTCTTTGTCTCTGCTCCAACCAGAGTAGCACATGTCTGCCATAAACAGTGGATAATACAGAGGCAGCTGGGCCAAGGGCAGCACTGGAAAGGACATTCATTTTACCAGTTCTGCTTTGGTGGATACTGGTGGTGGTGAATATGAAACAAGAAAGAGTCAAGTGCTTTCATTTCAGCAATCACCATGCTGTTGCCAGACTTGCCTCTCTCTAACACTCACCTATATCCCATTCTGTCCCTGGTTTTAGTTTGCTGAAGACACAGGGTGAAGGGTGCAAGAGTCTTGTTTCACTGAGATCTAGACATCAGTAGATGTCACGGGTCAGCCTGGAGACAGCCCTAGTGAGAAGGAAAGAGGTGAGTTTCCGTAGCCACAGGGTGACAGGACACCTCCCCACATCAAGTCACTTGGTGAGGAAGGGTCTGTGGAGTGGGACTTTGGCTGGGGAAAGGTGCAAGACCACCCTGTGGTCTTCCATCTCCTGTTTCCCTGGTTGCTCACTCCAGCTCCCATCTTGCTTCTTAGGTCTAAGAGATGGTGTTGAGGAACTGGAGGCAAGCAGGGAAAATACAAATAGGACCACGTCACTGACGTGTTCTGTTAAGAAAGCTGAATCTCCTAAGCCCACCCACTAAATCTGTCCCTGCTTTGTGCCCCTGGAAGTTGTGACAGGATCTTGAGGAACAGACCAAGTAGAAACCACCAGTGCCAACATCATCTAGTTTAGTGAAGGTCACAGTGCAGATGATCCCAGCTAAATCTGGATAAAAAACCCTCTAGGCTGAAGGAAAAAGAATTAATCTGGAGCCCTGTTTTGCGGTCATTCAGCCATATGTTCCCTTCCAGGGCTTAGCGAGCAAGAAGCCCATCTCCATCTGCAGATGGGTCATATAAAGAACATGCATATGAATCCCAGTCTGCAATATTGCCTGTGGTTAATATTGACTGTGGTCCTCACTGAATTGAGTTTCCTGTGAGTTACAACAGCAAAATTTGTGCTGCCCCCTGAATACAGCTGACTCTGGATTCATGGGAAAGGAGATGATCGAGCAGTGATCCTACTCCGGAGCAGACACAAGGAATTGAAGCCCAACAGTAGAGGAAAAGGGAACCACATACCAAGGTGAATATGGTCACTTAATGCCTGGGAAAGGGGTAGCAGCCACAGTGGGGATCAGCATCTGCTGGGGGCAGGTTTTTTAAGGAGCGTGAAGGAGATGTCTCTGTTTTACCAGCCAATTTAACTAGAATAGACCCAACTCTGCAGGACAGAGCTGAGGCAGGAAGGCAGAGGTGAGGACAGCTAGATTCTGCCCCATAGGACATACAGAGATTTTGGTAGGGTGCAGGATGGCCATGTAAGCTGGTTACATTAGTTCTGATGAGTGTTACCACTTCTTGACCTAACTGGCACGCACGCGTGATGATCTTTGAAGGAAACCGTTGCTTTCTTGTGGGAAGTAGGACTAACTTGTGTATCCTTCAAGCATTTGTCTCATTCCTCTACGGATGCAGACTCAATGGCATGGTGTTACCAGTGAGGGCTGGGCAGTGGACCCCAATATCTACGTAGCTCCAGACCATCCCAGTTTTAAAGATTAAATTCAACCAAGTGTGGTGGAGGGTCAGTGCTGAGCTCTGCCCAGCTCCTGAGCCCCTCAGATAAAGGAGGGTGGGGGAAAAGACATTCCCAGCTGGAGCAAGAGGACTGGTTACTAACTTATGTGCTGGCAGCTTGGACCTGGAGCCCAAAAATTGCTGTGTATAAGACAGGAGGGCAGTTGCTGTCCTCACTGAAATCTTGGGGGAAGTGGAAAGGATGTTATTTGCACTGCTCCGAGTTTGTGAACTCTGAGTCCTATCAGCCTTTAGATACTTCTTTAACTGTTGTCCTCCTAAACCCCCACAGCAAAACCATACTCTACCTATTGCCATCAGCTTCAGGCAAACAGGGGTTTAATTGCTTGATTGTACTGGCAGGAAGAATCAGCATCAATTTAGCTGTTTCAAATATTTTACTGGCCTGCGCTGGATTTTTCATCAGTGTGTACTGCACAGCAAACACGGGAAACAATTCTTCTTTGAGAGCTTGGGCATCTCCCACATTGATTGTATGAAGTTATACACAGGATCACACAGCAAAATCTTTGCCTAATTCGCGCAAAAACTCCCCAAGATATTGTCGGTGCTGCTTTTGCCCTTGGGTTATAACTCCCATCTGAGATGCGGGGTGCCAGCTTAGAATCACCTTAGGTATCTAGTTTTTCTCCAGCGAAGGGTCCCTAAGCTCCTGTTTGTACCACTTAGGTCACACTGACAGCCCTGTAGTCGCAGTGACTACACTCCTGCTGATTTCTGCCCAACAATTGCTTTAGAGGTTTGTTAATGTGAGACGACGCTGGAAGTGATCCAGAAAAGCAGCACAGGGTGTACCAGAGAAGCTGGGGTCCTGCGCTCCCCAACACAGGCAGAAGAAACCCCCTCTTCTGCTCCCACTGCTGAGGGCCATTTCCACCACAGCATAAGAAATGCAGCCCCTTGCCAGGAAAGCAACACCTTCAGCTACTTGATATAAAATGTATTCATTACTGTTTTGCAAGGACAAAAAAAAACCCACTGCTAATTGCTTCCCAAGTGTTGCCATTTGCATTTGCAGGACCAGGAGGACCAATGCTGTGGGTCTTAGATGTGGGTCTGCTCTTCTGCGGGCCCTGTCTGGATGCGGCTCTGCGCCCTCTCCTCGCCTCCTGCAGACTGCAGCAGCGCCTGTCGCTGCATGGAGCAATCCCCGACGTCGGGTTTGGAGGTGAAGGTCAGCTAATTGGGCTTAAAGCTTGTCTAGCATTTTTTCAAATAGTCTGGTCTGTCGCGTGTCCCAGGCCACTGAGCAATCACCTCGCTACCTCCATTTTGAGGCCAGTTAGTTACATCTGGATAAAGCACGCCTCGCGCATTTTGATTCCCTTTTCATTCATCTGAGCAGAGGTTTCCAGCTTTTCATATCTTTTCCTTCTGAGCACAATAGCCAGCTGAGACCCCCCATTTCTCTCAGTGAGGGTCCTTACTCACTCCAGTCAGAGCTGCCTCTCAATTTTCTTCCTGATAAACTGAACAGCGCAAGACTCGCATAATTCTTATTGTAGGAATTTCTCCTTATCCTCACATCGTTTGTGTGACTATTTTCTGCCGCCTCTACAATTTTTTCAAAAGCCCTTTAAAAATACTGATATTTAATTTGAATACAGTTTTATGGCACTGATCTCATCAAATCCTTATGAAGAGGTAAAATCACCTTCCTTGTTGTAATCACCATTCTCTTGTTTAACTATCCAAAAGTTATTTAACCCCTCCCCGAAGCTACGTGCTTTGGAGAGATGCTGCTCAGCTCTGGCCCTAAATCATCTGAGCTTTGCTCTACATACAGACAGATACAAACCAGGCTTTATTAAAGTGTATTTTGTTTGAATGGATCCTGATTGCTTTTTATAATGGTCTTATTATTTACTATTCTGCCCRTACTGGACCACCCACATACCTTATCAGCAATGGCTTTACGGTTCATTCCAGATGGCTGGTGGCCCCAGCAGGCCACCAGCAAAATATCCATCCTACTTTCTGAGTGGTGCCCGTTAGCCGCTGGCAGACCTGCATAAGGCAGGCTGCTGCTGTGTGCCCAGACGCGGCTCAGCGTGGCACTGGCATGGCCACTGAGGCTACCGTCAGAGCGGTCTCACTAACGAACCTCTCCCAGTGAATTCAGAGGCTGATGATACCCTTTGGGAAGAGCTGCAAAGCTTTCCACCTCCATGAGGCCTTTCCATCCCAACACTGGACTCTTTTCCTTCAAAAAAACCAAAACCCTGCCCTGTGTTGAATTTTCACCCTTGAAGCGTTGGAAACATTTAGTTGATTGTTTTTGTTGATTTCAAGTGAAAGGCAATCGGAAAAGACACAGATGGCTGCAGCATAAAGCTCTAAATATGAAGAGACCAAATCCAACCTAAGTTTTGGGAAGAAATGCACTTTTCGATGCTGTTTGTTACTGCTGTTGTGTTTGCGGTAGTGGAGCATGCYGGGGGTCTGTGCACCGTGTGTGGGAAACCACCTGGCAGCCCCCAGGTAACACCAGCACGGGTGCAGGAGCCGTGGTCGGCTGCTTGGCCGGGCTCTGGAGCACAGAAACATGGCATGCAGAGACCTTAGCTCTGCCCTCCCTTGCTGGTGGGCAGGGAAGGAGCCCAGCAAGCAGCTGGAGATGCTCCGTGCCTCAAGGAGCCTCCTAGGTTAAGCAGGAGACAAAGTGAATGMACCAGGGACACAGTAGACCCCCAAGGATGATGTGAGGTTGTGTATGAGCAATGTGGGTGCAATTATCAGCTGCCTCAGCATGGCTGATGTTCTGCATGTCAGATCAGAAAAAAAGAGGACTCTAAGGAAAATCTGGGACAAGGAGGATTGTGCTAAGCAGCAATTATTTTTACAGTAAAAGAGCAGTTTCTGGGAGCTCCTCTCTGCAGAACAGAGCTCTCCTTCCTCTCTCCCTCTGCTGATCRTCGCTCCTGCATGCCAGGGAGTGGGCAGGTGAGAGTGGGTGGCTGGTGTACAGAGCTGAGTGCAACTTTGCAAATTATCTGCAGGCTTCAGGTAAAATGTAGATCAGAAAGTATCGCAGAGCAGGAGCTGTTTTTCATATTCAGATAAGCAAGGCTTGATGTGGGATTTTATGAGGTTTCTGTACTGTTRCTGGAGCACCTGGTTCCTACTAAGGAAACACTGTAAAAAACAGAAATAAAACCTCCCCAGTGGGGTTTTGAAATGTCTATATCAGGCTGGTGCCATTTTGGTCCTTCCAAACGATGTGCCTRTCCAAAGCCCAGAGAAGTCAATGGAAAATCCCACAGCTTTCAGCAAACATTGTGTCAAGTCATATTAGACCTGTAACCAGAACTTCTCCATGGGAAAAGTATGGCTTGCTTTCTCCTTCATGCAAATGTTAGTTAGCTTCATTCTCTCTTCTGATGTATGCGAAACTTAAGTCAACAATTTACCAGGTATTAATGTGTCCCACTACTTATACCCCAGGTATAGCACTACATCTCAGAAATCCCAGTGACCTACTCCATATGTTATGGAGAAGCATCTTCTGGCCTTTATGAAATGCTTATTTGTATGCCAGTCCTTGGTGGTAATCAAGGAATTCAGGTTGTCTGCAGCAAAGGACCATATCAGCTTTATGACATTTTTGATTAGCAAGAGAGAAAACTTGCTGATTAAATATTTTGAAGGTTGACATTTTGCTAGATCTCAGATGCTTTGGAYTCAGTGACCCAAGCAACTGCACCCAGAAGCACTGCTCACTACAATAAAAGGAAATTAGAAACATGATTCAGGAAACTGGGAGACCATCCAGGATTTCAAAGCAAGACCCAAGCACAGAGAAGAAAGAAAAGATAACACAGGCAAAGCAAGGCGTGAAGCTGTTGGTTCTTGGCGAGACGCGGCGCTGTCTATAGCGTGGGGGCTGGGTTGGGACACAGAGGTCTCTGGATCTGCCGCAGATTGTCTGGCTGACCTTGGGCAGGTCCCTGCCCCTCCGATTCTCTTTCTTGTTCAAAGAACCAGAGCTATCTTTTACAAATATTTGCCTAGGTAGTGCCTACCACCAAGAATCAAATGTCGAACTTGCCCCTTATTCTTCTCCCTGTTTAAAGTTTGTAGGTGCTATTTCCTCTTCCCAAGGGTGGTGCGCAGGGCTCGTTGTCCTACATGCAGCACCAGGGGACACTAAAAGGCATCACGCTTAATCAATGACCGTGCAGGCTACATTTCACAATTTTTTCTGGCCTTCTTTCTGAGATATTGGAGTGCCCCTTCTGTAAGCGGAAGGTCGAACAAGCCTTCTCTGGTAGCTGGGGTCTGGGTGGGAGTTGCCTCTCACAGAACTACAATATCTCCTCTGGGGCATGCTGGGTTGTGCTTGCTCTGCCAGCCAGGCTGGAAAGCTATACCCAGCATTCACCCCTCGGCGCTCGTCACCTCGCTCCAAAGCRTTCCCTTTCTTCTGATGAGCCCCAACACTGTGGGAGTAGTGGTATTTTGTGGTGAGCTCCATCAGTGGTATTTTGCCTGAGCAAGGCTAGCAGGATCAGGCCACATGACACCAACATGAAGGAACAGCTTTCCTGTGATCTAGGAAACTGATCTGGTGACGCCACTGGCCAAACTGCTTCTCCGATGGGGAGCGAGTATCACTGTCCTCTCAGGAAGGATATAAACATTGTCTGGTTGTCAATCAGYCGAGATGGATCATTTACCCCTTCTGGTGTAACTTACCCTGTAAAAGGCAGAAACCAAATGCTGTGCAGAAACACTGCGAAAGAGAGGGATGAGACTCATTTGTGTGTAGCGTCCATGAGTAAAACTTTTTTATGGGAGCTACCACTGACCTTCAGGAATCTTGCCCATCAGACGAGAACTCCGGAAACAGTCCCACTAAAGAGGCTCTTCCCTCTGACATCATCATTTGAATGGTCTGATTTTCAGGTGCACCAAGTACCCAGTGACCTCCTGGTAATACTCAGCACTTCTGAGAAATCAGGCCACTTAGCCAAGTGGGTTTCCATTTTAGGAACACATTAAAAATCACAGTCCACCTTGTTCAGAAATAAGCATAGCACTCCAGTTTATTGACCTTATAACAGTTAAGGCTGTGGTCTGGTGGAGGCCAGTTTCTGTGTCCTTGCTAGAGTAAATTGAAAATCTGTGGCTTTACATCGGTTGATGACAATGAAAGATCTATCTCCAGCTTCTCATCCAGAGCTGATATGTCATTAAATTTAAAAACATTACATTGTTTTTAAATACAAATTCCAAACTGCATCATGTCAGCCATCTCAAACCATAACCTTGACATCTGATTTGAGTAGCTGCAGATCATTTGGAACATACTCCAGGGAGTGTTACAGCTGATGCTAGTTACCTCCTGTGTTTAAGCCATCCTTCCTACATGTTCAGAGATAATTTACTTATCCTAAGATGTGTCTCTAAGTTGTAAGGCCACACAGTGGTGAGGAACAGTCTCTCTGATCCTCGTATTGTCAGGCAATGCAGAAGGTACCCAGATGCACTTAGCACTCAAAGCCTGATACTTCTCTTGTTTTATGCCAGACTTACCCCATTATAAATCCACATGGGGTTAATCTTGATTTATAGCTGAGCAAATGGTATCAAAGTCAAGCTCCTGCTCTGTCTTGCTTGTGGTTGTAAAATTTGAGTTTGCATCTCCTTGTGAACTTTAATCTCTGAAGATTTACTCATCCCTCCTTTTATTTTTTCTGTGCATTTTTCCTCCCACAAATTAATCCAATGGCTTGTCATTTTCTTTTAAACGCTGAAAATGACCTTGCTTATTTTGATGGGCTCTGAACAATAGCACTCGCTGTCTTGCACTCATTCTCCATCCTGGGGCTGTGAGTCATTATGGTTATGAAAGACAGAACATTGAGTCACTGACTGTCAAACATCTCTGCTGTGAGGGATGGAGCCTTTCAAGAACCCCTCTCCTGGTAATCATTACTCTTCTGTATTTACATTGCAGTAGGACCCTGATCCCAAGCTGGAGCTGAGCCTTTAGTCATTAAGAGCAGTGCAAACACACTCGTCTTACCATAGTCCTTGCCCTGACGAGCAAGTGCGGGATCAATTTGGGACTATCTGCATCTAGAGAAACTTCCACCCAAGGCTCTTTAGAGATATTGATTAATTAAACCTTGCAACAGTTGTATCTGTTAGCAGAGAGTCAGCATACAGAGCAGTAGTTTGGCTGGTCATTACAACACTGACCTAGGGCTTGGCTGGTACTGCTCAAGGTCCCCATCTGTGTCTCACCATGTATTTCCTATGGGACCTTGCATAAGTCTTCAATAGGTGTTGGGCTTCTGAATATCCATGAAATATGGGTCTTGGCTTAGGTGTACCTCACTGTCATCTCTGTAGGGGGGGTTAACACTGCCCCTTTCACAGCGTGAAAGGGTGAGAAGACCTGACATGCTCAATGGTAGGGAAAGCYGGAAAGTGAAAGTGTTTCTGACAAATGGAAACTCACCCACACGCCATGGTGCAGGGCACACAAATGGCTTTGGCTCCTGCCAGTCAGGCCCTGATACCACTCATCCAAACGAGCTTTTTGGTGGAAACACACTCCATGAGGTGACATGATTTGCAAGCGTCAGCAGCAGAGCCAGGGTTAGGACTGCTCTCCCTGTGCTCGGATTATTATTACCATGTGCCTTTCCTAATGCAAAGCACCTCTTTGCTCAGTCTGGGCTACAGTGCCCCAGGGCCATGCCCAAACCTTATGAAGGACTTTCTCCTCTCCCATCCCAGACCCCAGGAGCAAGGTGGTTTCTGGCCGGAGCGTGGCTCCATGAGGGTGTCCCTCCTCCAAGCACTTCTGCATGTTCCAGCAGTGACACCAGCTGCGGTTTATTACAAAGACATGTCATACCGCTTGCAGYACTTCCCACCCCATCCACTCTACAGCCAAACTGAGGTTTACRTTACTGCTTGCTGGATCCAGTTCTGTGCTTAATCCTTTCTGCAGTGCTCCCTGTCCCAACAGGCCAAGTACAAGCTTCAGTGACGCCCTCTTCGAGGTTTATACAGGTGTCACTGGCAGTGCAGACTCGAGGTCTGAAGCACTAAGCCGTATGAATTTCCCCATATGGGTTTTGTGTTTCATTAAGTCAGTTTTGCATTCATGCCCTGGGAGATGCTGTGCAGAAGGGAACAAAAACCCTTAGCAACTGCCTCACGGAACTGGTCTTTGGCAGTCAAATAGCCAGAGACCAATTTCTCATCTTCACTGTGACTCTGCTGACACTGGTGTCAAATGGCAGAAATTCCTCTTGTGCTGGTGGAAATGCAGTTTTCTGTACAGGGCATCATTGCTGAAAGTCCATCAGCTTCTTTAAGACACMGTGTTCCAGCCCCATCGCTCTTTAATGACTTATGTTAATATCAATATTCTTTTTGGTAAAGTGAAATGCATTTGAACAAGTTGTGTCTGCCACCCTTGGGGTCAGACAAGTGATCCCTGATGATTCCCGCAGTGACCCAATAAGTGAACACAGGACCCACCTGTTAATTGTATCTGTTTCTTTTTTAATATCCTCCTGATAGTTGTTTTCTTTCAGTTGACACAAATAGCCGCGCTGCAGCGACTAACCTTCACATCTCAGTGATGAATGTCTCACCCCATTACACCAAGCTCAAGCTTTTGCTAACATCCACTTATGAAACCTTGCTCAGTCAAAGTCCATGGTGATTTGAAGATTATTATGCAAATACATGTTGCTCTGTCACAGAAGGATGGCTTGAAACATCCATGGCCAGTGAAGTTTGTCTGAACTATTTGCAATTAATAACCAGAGGGGCTGGAAAGAGAAGGGCTGCCCTGCCTGGGTAGGCATGGTGGGTTTCTTCCAGGAAAGCAGGTTTCTCTGCTTAGTTCTCCCATGCCTGCCTTGGGTTTACTCTCTGTTTTCAGACGAGTGTGAAGCAGGAGCAAGGTGCCCAGGTTGAGATGTCCAGAGCTCCTTGGTCACATCCCAGCCTTGAGAAATAGGCCCTCTGAAAGGGTCTTGGGTTGTGCACCTGGAAGCGAGAAGTCAAGTGAGAATCGCTGGTCACTTTTGGAAGTACTGATTGCATTTGGTGGAGGTGACAGGTAATTGTTTAACCCTCTGTGCACCTATCTCTGCTCAGAGTTCAGGATACAGAAATGCTATTTCTTGCCCTCTAGATAAGGACGAAGGATGAAGTGCTGTAAAATAAACTTGCTCACAGTGTCTCACAGTGGTAAAGAACTGCTCATTTTGGAAGTTTATAGTTAAGATGGTAGAAGTTGCAGGTGGTAGGCGTGTTACGGCAAAGGTTTCTTCAGATTCTAACTGGGCAGCAAATTAAATTAAAAAACAGAGTGACTGGAGGTGCTAGGCCTGTAATTAAGTGGATGGGTGGATGCAAGGCTTATCTGCTAACATACGAACATTAAAGAATCCCCTAAAACCACATGAAAAAGTTTATATGGTTGAACTTAATTGCTCTTCTTCTTGTCTTGCAGTTGGTGAAATTAAAGGAAATTTTGGCCTTACCAAAAAAATAAAGAGGGTAATTCAGAAAGAGAACCGTCAGGCAGTGCTCTGAAGTTTTATTGCAAAACACATAAGAAATATTCATCACTAGTTGGATAAATAGATTATTCTAATACAGGGCAGCAAAATATATAAATATTATGCAATAAGTAGGGTCTAGTTCTGCGTAGTGTAATTCACATGAGTAATTGCAGTGAGACCACTGGCTCTGTCAGGGCTTCTGACATGAATTTTATTTTGCACCAACTTGCGTCATTCCAAATAATTTTACTCAACCTGGCCTATTTGTAATTATTCACCTGGCCTGCTGAACCTCAGCATTTGATTGCCTGACTGATATCCCCTGCTTGTTCTCCGCCGTCACGCGCAGGGGTAGGGCAGGACGTGGCTGTGCTGCTGTGCGGGGCGTGACGGGTGGGTGATGCGCGGGGCCGGTGATGTGCCTGRAAGTTTTGGGCCGAGCCAAAAGCAGAAGGCAGCTGTTGCCAAACCCAGCAAGGAGCTGCTGGTTTATGAGCCTGGGGATTTGAAATTAAGCTCTAAGCTTCAGGAAGTGTCATGTGCTTACTTACTATGCAGTGCACCGTAAAAATCTCAAGAACCACAAAGAAAATGAGAAGAAAAATCAAAGCGAGGCACAGGGTGATTGTTCCTCGCTTTCCCCATCCTGAATGAAAAAAGACACTTTTCTTATWTATTCTTTTTTGCTCAGTTTCTTCTCCCATAGAAATGACCTGTTAACCCTTTATTGACTGCATAGAGACTCACTGTCTTCTGACTTTACTACCTKTCCTACCATACCATCCCTCCATCTRCAGGAAATGTAYAATTAGAAACAATAAAAATACACCAAAAAGAGGTACACCTTTAGTGTTATGTTTAGGAACCAGGAACCTGCATCACATAGAAGGCTGATTAAGTTTTTTCTCCAGATTGTAACACAGGAAAACAACCTCCCATGCTGCAAGAGGCATTTTAAATGCATGCTTCCCTCTTCTACGTTTTATTGCACTCCATTTAAAAGTCCTGAGCCTGCATCAAATTCTCTGTGACCCAGCTCTAAGCGTTCCACTTAGCTAGCCTAAACCTCTTTACATTCCTCAACTCTGATCTGCTAATCCCCCATAAATCACCACCATTTCTCAACAATCTCAAGCCAGTGTTAAGATTTATGTGGAAAGGATTTGTCATTTCCCACCAGCCTTAACCTGAATCAAGATGGGTGGGTGCTGGGGAGGAGCTGCAACACGAGGGGGATGGTTTGGTGCGAGAGAGMGCGCACTGTTTGTTTTGCAGATGATCAAGGACTTGGGGCTGCARACGGGAATGTTTCTGATGCTGTTTCCATCAGGACAATCCCAGTAGGGAAGGGCCTGGAGGAGTTGAACTCCATTTCATCACATCATAGGTGCTGCGTACGCTGGACACCTGCACCAGCTCCGGGGCTGCCGGATTGTGGCTGGGGATTGCCGAGACCCACAGGGGCACATGCAGCCTGCACRGTGTGCGGAGAGCGTGGGGAGCTCAGTCCTTCGGTGCTTGGCCCCCAGGTGTGCAGGGGGAGGAAGCACGTCGGAGCTCCTTGCAGGAATTAAACAAGTGGCAACAAACCCTTCTGCGTCCCTCCGTTGGGTCCGTCTTGTTTTCCTTGGTTTAGGTGGTCACACTTCAAGGCATCGCCTGTGCCACAAACGGAGACACTGAGGTTTTGTTCTGGGCTGTTACAGGTTGGTTTCCCTGCCTCTCCCCTGGAGTTGCCATGTTTTCTTTTCACACCCCTTGAGCAGGTGTGCAGTCCCTAACCKTACCCCCGGGGTGGGACTGGCACCTCAGCCCCTTCCCACCAGGTTGGTTTGATTCTCCCTATGCTTCTGTCACAGAGCAGAGCGTTTACAGCTGTATTCCCTCCCTTCAAATCTAGCTTTTTTGTTTGCTATAAAATACAGTCTCTGCTCTTGTTCTTCACACGCAAACCATCACCCTTCCTGGAGGCTGAGTCACCCTCCCTGTGGCCACCAAGTCCCTGCAGCTGGGGAGCTCAGCCAGCCCCAACCCCAGCAGCATCTGCTCTGGGGGATGCTGCCCACACCCCTCCTGGGGGTCCCAAACCCTCCCTCAGCTCCCAACCTGCTCTCCTGAGGCTGCACTAGGACTCAGCCAGGCTTCCCCGCAAGGTCTCCAGGACCTGGTCCAGCCCAGCTCCACAGAGTTTCTGATGGTCCTTGCACTCACACCTCTCTTCCCTGGCATTCCCATGAAGGTTGGCTTCATTGACAGAGCTGTCATCAGAGTGTTATGTGGACATAAAGATTAGCCAGGGTGTCCTGAGCAGGGGTATCTATCTCTGTCGTACTGCATTCACACGGACACCAGCAGTCAAACTCCTGCAAACAAATGCTCACATGGATGGGTTTGGTGTCTGATAAATGGCATATTTTGGATGAACATTTAGCATTCCCAAAAACTGAACGGGACCATTCAGGGCCTATCTGCACAGGTATACAGAGCTTCTCTGTGGAAAAGACTTTGATGCTGGTTTAAATTGCATCTATGTGGTGGGAGTCGAGCTGGCTGGGTTGGAGCTGGCGAGATGTGGTAGTGGAGATGTGGCATTAAGCAATGCATCAGCAGCCACCAGCTGTTCTCAAGATGTGCATCTTCATCTTATCCCATAAAGGGTATAAATAATAATAATAAAAAGCCACCTTGTGCATGAACCACTTGGTTTGAATCTCTTGCTCCTTTTGGCAGCATGTGTTGTGCTGGGTCCTTGGCCTGACCTGGGATTTCATTTAGGCTGACCTTTACACCTGGTGCAAATGAAATAATGGCTGTTGCTCAGGATTTTTGTTGGTGTGACTGATCAAAGTTAGAAGAAAAAAACAGGCACATTCCTTTTTGCAAGTTTTGTGACTTTAAAATCTTGAGCTTGACCCACAACAGGTGCCAAGAGACACATGCAGGTGAAAGGGAAGAAAAGGCACCTACCTGTAAGGCAGGTTTTCCCTGTCTCTTTTGTTAGTTTTCATATTGTGTTTCCCTTGTTTCTGTGTGTGTCAGCTCTTCTCTACTCTTCCTCCATTCTTCTCTTTTTTCATTTCGCTCTTTCCTTGTATTTGATGTTTTCCTCCCTCCCTTGTATTGCCTGTTTGCCGTCCCCCTTTCTGCTTTGGAGAGCACCACTCCAGCATCGGTGCATTTGTACTTGCTGGACTTGCACGGGCCCAGGTGGCCAGTGAAATGCCAGGACACTGCTTTGCTGCCTGGCATGGCTCTGCCTCCTCACGAACAGCTCCAGCGAGACCCGAGCCTCCTGGGGGTACCACCAAGGGAGATGAGTGCCCCTGACCTCCGCAGGGCCCTGCTGCAGCATSCCTTTTCCCATCTGGTAACACGTGCTTAAATGGTTTCTGCTTCAGCTCAAATACTTGAGAGAGGAACCTCAGTTTTTAACTCCAGCCTCTCTGCTACTGCTCACATTTCCCAAACTTTTAGAGGCCATGCAGCTTTCTCCACGCTTGGGGTCTTGGAGGAAGGGTTGTATTCAGAAAGATAAGGTCCTGGCTTATTCCCAGGACTTAAATCTCAGGTTGCTCTTGTTTATCTGCTGGATCACCCCCCAACTATGAGTGGAGTCACTCTGTGCAGTTAAACAGTGGCAACAGTTGTTCGAAACAGGCTATGCACAGCACAGTGGTGGGGGTTGAGCCAGGGTGCCTGGCAAGGCTGCTGGGGGTCCAGTGCTAATGCCGTTTATTTTAGCAATGTAGCAGTTGTGGCTCTTATTCTACTCCTTGTGCGGCAGGCCAGCTCTAGTTCTGCCTGAGTTCTTACCTGAAAGCAGAATTTCGTATCCAGCTCTAGAATTTTAGGTGCTTCTAGTTAAATACCCAGAACCGTTCTGGTTTTGAGCTGTAAGCTGATGACAGTACATTTCAGAAATGCATGAGCATTCAGGATTCGTTCTGCTTGACAAGCTGCTTCTCCTAGCTCTTTGGCTAGATCAGCTTAGAAAAATGCAGTTTAGCTACCCTTTCCATACCACTCTTGCCCTGTTCTCGTTGCTTCGGCAGATTGACCTTTCAGCTGAAGCCCTGTTCCAGTTCTGACAAATCACTTTATTCTCATTCTAATTCCCATGAATGAAATCTCTGGTTTTCATTTCTAGTGCTTGTTAACAGGGACAATATTGACAGGGTCCAAGTGAAAATGCGTTGTTGGATAAGGCAGGATGCAGGGGAGTGAGAAGGAGCAGAAACACCAGTGAGGAGGGCAAACAAGGCAGTGAGGAGGCGCTGGAGAAGCACTCGTAAGGAAGTGCTTTTGGGCTGATGGCTGGCCAGACCGAGGTTGGGAACTCTGAGCACAGAAGTTTGTTCAGTTCATGCTGTGTGTTGGGAAATAGGGGCCTTTTATGTTCCTGGTAAATAAGCAACGTGTGTCACATATTGTGTAACTCCACCATCCATTTGTTCTAAAAGGGGAAAAAAAAAAGACAATAGCCAGAGAATTGCAAGCTGCTTTCTTTGTAGGATAAAATAACTGTATGGTACACTGGGCTAACAAGCCTTTTCAACTATCACAGGCTTTAAACCTGTTTTGTAGTAGGCAAGGATCTCTGTGTATGAAAGAAGCATCTGGATTTTGGTCCAAGTTTATTTGTTCTGCATCCAGAGTGATACCCTACACTGTGCTGCACACTGCAGCCCAGATGTGGTGTACAGTGAGCGGCAGTGTGACTTACGGTAGGCAGCATTAGTGCTCGCTCCGGTGTCTGCCTCAATTCCTCCCACTCAGCTGTTTAGAGACAGTGGTGGGGACAGTGTGTCACCCATAGGTTACACACTGCCTGCAGGAACATCACATGGCTCCAGAAACCTGGCTTCTGGGAGCAATCAGAGTATGAACATTTCTGGGAACCAGGTCCCTAAGTATTTCCAAAGGAGGATCAAGCCACCTTACTCTTCTCAAGGCCAAATGACGCCAGAGTGGAGCCAGCTGAGCAACTTTTCCCCACCTCTTTAATAGTAAAGAAGTCGAAGTTCTATTATATATATTACTGTGGCTCCTTTAGATTTAATTTAAGCTACATGACCTTGCATTTAGAAAGCCTGCCCTTGTCTATAATCTAATCAGCTCAGTCAAGAGGAATAGTTGGACAAGGATGAATGTGGGCCCAGGAGCCAGAAATTAGATTGGTGCAATTGCATCTGTGGATTTATAGCAGAAATTTACAGCAGAAAGAGGGGATTTTTATCTTCTCATGTGCCCAACAGGGGGGAAAGTTAATGGCTGCCACATTTATTGCATGAAATCTGCAAAGACCCATGGAGTTGTGTCATTAGATGGATGGAACAGGCATCCGTGAGTCAATGAATTGGTTAATACACAAGTGGAAGAAAAATCTTGCTAAAGCCATTCTCTCTTGGTCGGTGGGACAGTGTTGTGATAAAAGTCATAAACAAGAGTGTAGGAAAACATGAGGGATGGTTTTGCACCCTCTGAGGCCACAGAAATTAAGTTTTCCAAAATGCAGTTTGCACTCTGCTGCTGACGTTGCTCGAAACCATGTTAGTTCCTTCAGCCCTGTCGGGGATGTCAGGCTGCTCAGATCCCACCCTGGGCCCCGCTCCCCCCTCTGCCTTATCAGTGTTACGCCCGGTCCTCGCATCTGATCAGCATCCAGGGTTTTGTTTTCTGTGCGGCAGAAATGATGCATTCGCCCTGACACAGACCACAGGGAAGACGCACGTGCCCATCGTGATCTCAAATGGCAACTTCACTGTTGTTTACTTTCCCCTCCCGTTGTGCTAAGTGCTGTACAAGTCACCCAGAAAAACCCCAGACCCAGTGCCAGAAATGGAAATGTAAGGCCAGAGAGTAGGGGACACACATGGGTAGATGGGGAGATGCAAAGAAAGAACGAGGTGATCTTATTTATTTTAACTTATTCCACATAGACAAAAAGACATTCTGGTTTGTGTATGAGCTGCACGAGAAGTTTGTTTGTGCTGGCATAGGAGACCCAAGTCATTACATTCACATTTCCAGCTCTGGGTAGTAACATTTTGAATATAAAATTAAGCAAATGTTTTACTTTAAGTTACAAAACCCAAGTCTATTCACACTGGGTTTTGGGAAACCTTTATAAAAACAACATAACACAAGATTGCATCTAAACTGTTTGGCAGCCTGCCTTTAATGGCAACCAGGAGGTTTATTGTTGTGAATTAGCTATTTAGTAGAAGTTGAAAGTGTGACAAAATAATGACAAGGTTTTTTTTTTATTTGTAGAAAGTCAAAGCTGATAGTTCTCAGCAGGAACACGCTGTACAATGTTAGAGCAGAGACTGCACCAAGAGAGATGCAAACGTAAGAACCTGACTGATGAGAAGTGAGAACAAGGAGGAAAAACATGTAACCAGGGGACAAACCGGAGGAGTGGTCAGTGCCTGAAAGGCTTGTGATGATAAGGGATTTCTTTATGTTGTTCCACAAAAATCTTTCCTACTACCTTGTAATTGCATGAAGGAAAAAACATAGACAACTGAAGAAACGGACCAAGAAAAAGACTTCCTCTGTTCTGGGTACACCGGAGCGCGTGGCTTTGCTCGCAGACCCCGAGGGCATTGTTAGTGCGAGCCCTGTTCCTTGTGAAGGAAGCAAGCTCGAGAAATAATGAGCTAGAATGAAGGGGCTGTTGGCACAGTATTATGATTATTTGAGGAAATAATGTGATATGAAGATTAGCACATAGGATAATAGCTATTGCATATAGCAGTGTTTTATGGTCCATTCTGTGTTGCTTAACATTGTTACTCATTCTGTGTCAGGCACTATTAAACTGAATTTTAAAAGGAGGCCCTTTGCCTTGCTCTAGTGTTGGCAGCTTTGGTGTATTGTTAAGCTTTACAGTCTACATGTCTCCGTGTGTAATGTAACACTTACTGGTTTGAACTGTAATTCAGTTTTATAATCTTTTACTACTGTGAGACATTGTCCCTTATGGAATTCCCATAACCTCAAACTCTATTTTCTCATAAAAACAAACCAAAACAGTTGTTCCCTGTGCTTTATAATTTAGGATAGCCTATTGCCTCTCTGCAGAGGATGTGGACATCTCAGTATCATCTTCTTTCTGCAAATTAAGAAGCTACATTTTCCTTTGATGTCTGGGGTAGGAAGGAAACCRCCTGTGACCCAGCAGCAGCAGCAGTATCGGGTGACATCGTTCCTTGCGCAGGTCTATGGGATCCTGCACAGCTGACATGACTGACTCTTGTTGCCCACTGTCCCCTGTGAGGACTCAAATGGGACCCCATGTTGCGATCAGCTTCATGAGATGGCTCCAGTCCATCACAGAGCCAGTCACGGTCCCCCACAACATCCTTCTCTCTAAAGTGGAGAGATATGGATTTGATGGGTGGACTGTCCGGTGGATGAGGAATTGGTTGGATGGTCACATCCAGAGGGTAGTGGTCAACAGCTCAATGTCCAGATGGAGATCGGTGACGAGTGGTGTCCCGCAGGGGTCCCTATTGGGTCCAGTACTGTTTAATATCTTCATCAATGACATAGTCAGTGGGATTGAGTGCACCCTCAGCAAGTTTGCAGATGACACCAAGCTGAGTGGTGTGGTCGACACGCCTGAGGGACGGGCTGCCATCCAGAGGGACCTGGACAACCTCAAGAAGTGGGCCTGTGTGAACTTCATGAGGTTCAACAAGGCCAAGTGCAAGGTCCTGCACCTGGGTTGGGGCAATCCCCAATATCAGTACAGGCTGGGGATGAAGGGATTGAAAGCAGCTCTTCTGAGAAGGGCTTGAGGGTACTGGTGGATAAAAAGCTGGACATGAGCCGACAATGTGCACTCGCAGCCCAGAAGGCCAACYGTACCCTGGGCTGCATCAAAATAAGCATGGCCAGCAGGTCGAGGGAGGTGATTCTGCCCCTCTACTCTGCTCTGGTGAGACCCCACCTGCAGTACTGTGTCCAGCTCTGGGGTCCTCAGCACAAGAGATGGACCTGTTGGAGCGGGTCCAGAGGAGGGCCATGCCTCTCCTATGAAGAAAGGCTGAGATAGTTGGGGTTGTTCAGCCTGGAGGAGAGAAGGCTTCGGGGAGACCTTATTGCAGCCTTTCAATACTTAAAGGGGGCTTATAAGAAAGATGGGAACAAACTTTTYAGCAGAGCCCRTTGCGACAGGACAAGGAGGAATGGTTTTAAACTAAAAGAGGGTAGATTTAGACTAGATCTAAGGAAGAAATTTTTTACAATGAGAGTGGTGAAACACTGGCACAGGTTGCCCAGAGAGGTGGTAAGTGCCCCATCTCTGGAAACATTCAAGGTCAGGTTGAACGGGGCTCTGAGCAACCTGATCTAGTTGAAGATGTCCCTGCTCCTTGCAGGGGGTTTGGACTAGATGACCTTTAAAGGTCCCTTCCAATCCAAATTATTCTATGATTCTATGATTCTATGATGCGGCTAGACATGATTCCGGCCCTGTGCAATGGCAGGACAGATACTTGGGAGGTATAAAATTTGGTTAGAAACTCATATTAATCCTTGCTACATAGGTATGAAGATCTTGCCAATATAGAGAGACCATCTATTTTTAAATGAAGCATAAAATCTGACTTTTATAAAAAAAATAAACTAAAATAACAGGGTGAGTCCTTTTCAGATGCAAATGGGGCCCTCTGGGAAATTTTTCATCTTAAAATAGCACAAGTTTGAGTTAAACATGTTAAGCTAATACTTGTCCCTGCCCCTCTGACATCCCTGGTGTGGGGTGCTCTCTGGGAAGTGTAGTGTCTCTGGTCCCACTCCAGAACCGCTGTGGGCCACAGCCTGGAGCGGTCACGGTCCCTGCGTGCAGAAGATCTGCAGGAGGGTGAGGAGAGGGAGCAGGTCGGCACCCATGCTGTCTGAGCCAGCCCTGGTGGCACATGTAGGTCTTTCTTCTCATCAGGAGTTTTGGACTATAATTTCATCAGAGGTGGGTGTGCTCTGGAGCCCCAGACCCTGATCTGGCCATTGGGCAACCCTATATTGCAGATTTAGGATGGTCCCTGCAGTGGTTGAGCTCAGCCCTGGACCAAATGCTCCTGGGACTATTGGAAAGCTCAGGGTTGAATCAGTCCTCAACACTGGCTTGCCTTAACTGCAAAATGACAGATCAGCCTCTGTGCAACTATTCCCTGGTTCAAATCCAGCTGTAGTTGCACATGCTTGAACGTGACTGCAGTGGGGATTTAAATCCACCGCCCTAAACTGCCTGAAAACTATAGTTTAGGTTAATGTTGACTTTGTAAGCTAAGGGCCAAAGGATGAGCATTCAGGACCTGCTCTTCCCTTGGGTTGTCAGGGTTCACATGGGCCTGGGTTCAAGAGGAACTGTCCTCTCCTGTGACTGCAGATTGGTGGCATTACTGGCTTCCAGCATCCCAAGGGGATGGTGGTGAATATGCACTTTGTGAGAGATTGTCCAGAGAGAACTTGTCCCCATTGTCAGTACTCAGTTTCATGCCGCTTCCCAAAGGACAATGTTTGCTGCCACCCTCATTTTCCTCTGCAGACCCATGCTCCTGGGAACATCTCCGCACAGAACAAAGCTGAAAATACACTGGTTTCTCCGTTGCCCTGGGACGAGGTGCAAGGCATACCTAATGTCCAGTGAGCCAGGAGCTAAGTTTGGCTCCCTTGCAAAATCTGTGCCAAGGAAAGAATTTTTTGAGCACATCAAGTTTTATTAGGCTTAAAGAAAATGTAAGGAACCGGGCTATTTATGTTTGTGAGTGCCACCAACAGGCACCATGTGAATTCCCTTTTTATGTCTCTGGTGGGGGACCATTATTCTCAGTCTGCATCACACAGCTGCCAAGGGTCTGGTGGGGACAGTGCCTTGTGGTGTACAAGTCTCAGCACCCTGGGACATGGCAGGGAGTCCCAGCTCATCCCATGGCTCCCCACGCTGCTACAAGGCAGCCTAACACTCCAGCTGGGTCTGCAGAGGGAGCATGGGCAGAGACAGAGTTTTATTTGTTTGGGAAGCACTCAAACACCATGGAGATGAAGGCCGCATAAGCACCTAGGTAAATAGAAAAGACTTTGCTAACAGCAAGCTGTAATGCCTGATGAGTCATTCTGCTGCCCTGCAGTGTTGTTATCGCTTTTGCATTGTGCAATCAAAAGCTATGAAGTTGGCAATAAAAGTAATGAACGATGAGATGAATCAATCTCTGCCTGGTTACGCAGAAGGCAGCCGTTCTTTATAGATACTCAACGAAACATAGGGGGTTGCTTTCAAAGTGAAATTCCAGATTATCCAACTTCTTTGAGCTTCGAGGAGGCTCAGATCTTGATTGGGATGCCTCAGTATGGACCTCTCTTTAATTAAAACTGTATCCACTATTTAACTAAATAGTCTCTCCTGTTTCTTCATGACAATATGCCTCTAAGGGTTAATAAGTCACAGGAAGAGACCACCTAATTCATTCACCACTACAGTATGAATAGCCTGAAACTGCTGTAGGCTAGCAGCTCCTTTCCTCCACATAATGAGCTGTAACTCAATATATGTAAGCAGCCATAGGGGATGTTCTTCCGTTCTCTGACTCTGAAAATATATAATGTAAGGTAGGTATTAAAGGATAAAACCTTTAGCTAAAATGGAGTGCCTCTTCCTCCACCCTTCCACCATTTTAAGTACTGACCTTGAGATGAACTTCATTTAGAAGAGTCTCTGCCCATATCCACTTGTCTTTGCATATTGGGATTTTGGATGGGATTCATGATGAAAGAGCCCGTTTCTGTCAAAGAAACTGTGCTTCCTGCATATTTCTGGTTCTTGGTACGTTTTCTTTTCCTGTGGGATTTCTTGAGCTGTTGTGGCAGGTTGACCCTGGCTGGACACCAGATGCCCACCAAAGCCACTCTATCACTCCCTTCCTCATCTGGACAAGGGAGAGCAAGTAAAAAGAAAGGCTTGTGGGTCGAGATAAGGACAGGGAGATCACCCTGCAATTAMTGTCATGGGCAAAACAGACTCAAGTTGGGGAATTAATTTAACTTATTACCAATCAAAATCAGAGTAGGGTAATGAGAAATAAAACCAAATCTTAAAACACCTTCCCCCCACCCCTCCCTTCTTCCCAGGCTCAACTTCACTCCCCATTTTCTCTAACTCTCCCCCCCAAGCGGCRCAGGGGGATGGGKAATGGGGGCTGCGGTCAGTTCATCACACATTGTCTCTGCCGCTCCTTCCTCCTCAGGAGGGGGACTCCTCACACTCTTCCCCTGCTCCAGCGTGGGGTCCCTCCCACGGGAGTCAGTCCTCCATGAACTTCTCCAACATGAGTCCTTCCCACGGGCTGCAGTT
The DNA here is from genome assembly GCA_030449065.1 of Oceanodroma leucorhoa. NCBI lineage: Eukaryota > Metazoa > Chordata > Aves > Procellariiformes > Oceanodroma > Oceanodroma leucorhoa. Next base: position 2,215,592 of record JASVER010000088.1, read on the forward strand.
CTTCACGAACTGCTCCAGCATGGGTCCCTTCCACGGGGTGCAGTCCTTCAGGGACAGACTGCTCCAGCGCAGGTCCCCCACGGGGTCACAAGTCCTGCCAGCAAACCTGCTCCAGCGTGGACTCCTCTCTCCATGGGGCCACAGGTCCTGCCAGGAGCCTGCTCCAGTATGGGCTTCCCACAGGGTCACAGCCTCCTTCGGGCATCCACCTGCTCTGGTGTGGGGTCCTCCACGGGCTGCAGGTGGATATCTGCTCCACCATTAACCTCCATGGGCTGCAAGGGGACAGCCTGCCTCACCATGGTCTTCTCCAYGGCTGCAGGGGAATCTCTGCTCCAGTGCCTGGAGCACCTCCTCCCCCTCCTTYTTCACTGACCTTGGTGTCTGCAGGGTTGTYTCTCTCACGTATTCTCACTCCTATCTCCGGCTGCTGTTGCTGTTGCGCAACAACTTTTTCGCCTTCTTAAATACTTTATCACAAAGGTGCTACTACCATTGCTGATGGGCTTGTCCTTGGCCAGCAGTGGGTCCATCTTGGAGCCAGTTGGCATTGGCTCAATCAGACATAGGGGAAGCTTCTAGAAGCTTCTCACAGAAGCCACCCCTGTAGCCCTGCCGCTACCAAAACCTTGCCATGCAAACCCAATACAGCTGTGCTTCAAATTCAGGTATTCAGCTTTGTTCAAGGTAAACATACAAGCAGCAGGAACAGACATCAGCCTCAAGCTTTTRGAGATTCAGCCATCATTTATTTTARTAAATGTCATTCTCAGTAAACAGAAGCAAAACCCAGATCTCTGGGTTGAAACTCTGGAAGATCTTGTTTGTTCAGTCCTGTCCTTGTAAGGGCTGGCTCTTGCTGCCACTGCACTTAGAGAGATCCAGCTCTGAATCCAGGCCTAAGATCTGTGGTTTGGACCCATCTCACATTATTAGTCATATCCTCATCATATCACTACTTCTGGTCAGTCACTCCCATTTGGAGAATGGATTTCTCATATCAGTCTCCATCTCTTATCCCAGTTCGTAATGACTCTACCCTGGCAATGGCTCCAACTTAAATCACTGCCAAATGTACATATCTATTCACATCCCTTCAAGCTGGTCTCTCCTAAATATCCTGTCCTCTTCTCCATGAGCCATCTCCAGTTGTCTTTAGCAGGGTAACTCTGGATGTGTGCAAGAACGGGGTGGGTCTCCTCTCCTTTTGTCTACCTCAAGTCACTCCATCATTATGGATGGAGATTTTCTTCTCTCTCTATCCAGCCAGGGTCCTATTCTTTCATTCCTTTTTACCCATGCTTTTTCAGCTCAGTTCTATGAGTTTTCTCCATCTGCTGCTCCACGTCTCCACGCTGCACAGGATCTTGCTTCTTTCCTCCTCCATACCCACCGCTCCCCTAACTGCTGGCGATTAGCTGAGGAGTGGGTTGGAGAGCAGAGTTTTTTCAGTTCTTGATCTGTCTTTTGGAATTGCAAATATATGAGAAATAGTTAGTCAGCCACAGAAGAACTCTCTGCAGACTGGTGGAATTACATATTGGATGTGAAATGAATCTCGGTTCATGAAGGAAAGGTTTTATGTGTCCATTAAAAAACACAGACGTTCCTCCAGCAAAGCTTGGTATCACTGGGTTCTTTATCAGCAGATAGAAAACATATGTGCCTTTCTATTGGCAGGAAGTCACAAGACCCAGTTTTTTTGTCTCTAGTAGCTGAAAGAGCCTCACTTCTTTGTGTTTACAGCTCCCTAATACAACCTATAACTGGCTCCAGGACCCTAACCCAGCAAGTGGGTGAGGGGAGGTCATTACTTATCACAGAGCACTCAATGAATCCTTTCAGCAGCACAGAAAGACCAGAAKATACTTTAGCAAAATCTGCCTTGACTTCATGTAAATTTGGTGGAACAACCGTAATATCCTTCCTTTTTTATTTTGGTGCTTGCTAACCATTTCTTTTYTTCCCTTGGCTTAAATTAAAATCAACAATAAAGCATAAAAAAGCTCCCAGAAATAGACCTTTTAAGATAATGGGAGATGATTCCAACAAGAAAACCAATTGCAAAGAGGTTGTCTTTAACCTCAGACAGACAAGCGGCTGTGTGGCATTTGGCTGCCTGCCAGATTAAACCACGACAACTGCACAAGAGAGACTGTGTGGTTCCATGAGTGGATGGTTGAACTTTTTACCTTTCATTGGATTCTACCAGACACTATTGAAAGTCACTGGAACTCGTTTTATCTACCTTTTGCTATTTAAAAATTAGCAGCCTGGCCTAAGATTTCTAAGACATTTAGGTTCTCACTGTAAGCAATGGAGAAAGGCATCTTGAAAGGACAATTCAGCCTAGATGTCTCAGAGCCTACCAAGGCTGCTCTCTGAAGGCAACCATAAATTGGCTATAGAGGAACCCAAAATTACTAGTCTAGCCCTGATCTCTAGTTTTTAGATGGCTTAAATTTAGTGTAATAAATCCTGTTCACATTGCCCAGACCTGTAGTGACCAAAGGTTTCTGCCGCCTTAYAGCTGTTTTGGTGGCTTTGAATTGGCACATGTTGCAGTGGATCCCATCATAAAAGTCCTTTGCTGCTGGTCCTGGCTGAGCTGCGTGGACAGCAAACTAGCTCTTTCTCTACGAATATGAGAGTTTGGTCCAGGGAGTATAGATGCAACCTGGGGCACACCAACCTGTCAGTTGTCGAGGTTAGTTACCTGGTGTGGACCTGCGAGGTTGGGCAGACACGACCATGGTGTCTGCACAGTTGAGTGTTCAAATTCTGGAAAGATAATGGGTTATTTTACATCTCCTACTCTAAGRGCTGCCAAATCTGTCTACCTTGTATCACCCCTGAAGAAAGGGAGGTGCTATGGTCTGGTGGATTTTGTAAGGGTTATATGCAGCTCGGATGCCATAAACAGTCTGATAGATCCTCCATAAACATAATGACAAGGTGCTTCTGGCAGAGCTATGAACTGTGCAGCGGTCCCCCAAGTCCGAATTTTGAAGCCTAAACCATTGCCATGATCTCTTGTATGCCGTTACATGGCCCGCCTTGGTAAGGCACCATGGGCAATATGTGAGACCTATGGAGGAGAGACAAGTATACACGTGTGCTAACAAAACAAGCAAAAATATCTCCTCCTGAAGRTATGGAGAAGCCTGTGCCCTAGACACTTCAGCCCTTTGAGGAAGATCCACCCACAGTTTTGCTCTCACATCTCACAGGAGGCTGAACAGGAGGGTCACGGGGCCATCGTCCCTCCTGCAGCCAGCTGTGCCTCAGCCCTAGCGCAGGGTCTTGCAGCCAGGCAGCCAGCTCAGGTAACCTGCAGCTGGCTGGGTCCGGCAGAGCAGGGGGAGGTTATGGGTCTGCATTGCAGCCAAAGGAAGCGTCGCTTGCAGGGACCCAACGTGCCGCAAGCACGCTGCTGAGCTGCAGACTTGCACCTCAGTCCCATCCCTACAGTATGCTCAAACACTCCTGCCTGTATGCTGAGGACACGAATACATCCCCCTTTGCATGGCCTTGCATGATGCTGTTTCCTTCACTGTAGAAGAAGCTATTTCAGAAGCCTTCTGAGCAAGCATTGTAGCTGGCATGGTCATCCCAGACACTAGAGCAGGRGACAGACAACTGTTAATGGGAAGATACCACCTGCTCTTCCCATATTACAAATTCTCAGTGGTATGTGCACCTCTGTGTAGGGTGGGCTGAAGGAAAACCCTTTCATTGGCCAATAGATCATTGGCAGCCAATATGCACAGGCTCGGGCATCTGTGAGGCTGCTAATTGTGTGACTTTGCAGCTGCCCTTCTCTGGCACGAAGCCTACACCCTCCTCAAATAAACAGCTTCTTAAAGAAAGCTGGAACAAAAGTACCAGAGAGAGGCATCAAGGGAAGCAGCAAGTAGCAACAGAGGCTGTAGAGAGACAAACCCGCTAACCACCATAAGTAGATAAAAGGAGATGCTTTCTTCATAGTGTCAACTGAGTAAATAGCTCCATTGTCACTGGGGTATTATTTGTGTAATCCCTTGGAGTGAATACTGTTTCAAATCTGCTTGTTTTCACATGCAACCACACTTCCTGCTGCTGCTCTCAGCGCTGCAGCGCACAGGCCTGCCAGCAGCCCCATTGCAAAAGTGATAAGTTCTCCCAAACTGTGTTTTTCCCCCTCGGGTTCAGGCTTACACAGGCAGGAGAGGGTTATCTATGAAGACCCGGCCAGCTTGGCCACCTTCCTGCAGCACCACTCATCCAAGACGAGCCAGCAAGAGCCAGCTCCTTGGCCATGCTTCTGGGGATGCGGCGCAGGGGAGGTCCTGGTCCCCTGGCAGCGGAGAGACCATCCTAGAAGCTGTCACATCTGGCCATGCCGTCCCGTGCTGCTTGGCACTGCCCTGGAGTAGGCAGAGGTTCAGAGGAAAACCCAGCATTGCCGAGGGGTTCTGGTCCAGCTTGGGGTGTCCCCTGTTTCTCTTTCAAGCGATGCCTCCTCTTCCTGCATCCCTCCCACAGAAAAGGGGATCCCATCCGTGATGAATCTGGTCCATTCCTGTAACATGCCTACTCCACACCATGGGGCTCAGTGCTGGAAGGCAGAGAAGATCCTTAACACTGAGCTGTGATTTTGCAGCAAAAATTGCAGTCTTAGTTGCAGAGGCACAAATCGGTATGGAAACCTCTGACTCGAACACCAGAGTGCACCTTTTTACTCAGTCAATCTGATGTCAATAAAAGAGACACTTACAAGCAAATTTGCACAAATTTGATAAAGGATCTTTTTAATTGTATGTTGTTAAACTGGAGCAGACACCTTGTGCAACAAAGACTTAGTTTATATTGACTTACCAGAACTTGCTGAGGATATGAAGACCTGCGTACCACTGCTTGATAGAAACCAATTTTAGAAAGACATAAAGTTTAAACAGTGTAAGTAAACATTAAAAAAGAAAAAAAAATCCACCAAGCAAACCATTGCATGTTTTTGTGTGGAGGTGAAGTGAATAGATACTAAGGTGACACATCAGTACTTGTCCCATTAAATTTGCACCGGGATAATAGGATTTGTCCATCTATCTTCAGGCTGGGGGACAGCAGCAGATGTCACCTCCTACGAGGAGAGGTGGGATCTACAGTTTGCATGAAAGGGAATTAAGGACATAATGGGAAAGACTTGGGAGTATCCGTCCCCTTCCAGCTCCCCCCAGCAGGACACAGCCCTGGCTCCAAGCTGGCATGGGGGATCTGGCAGCAGCACAGGTCCCCATGTCCGGGAAACCAGAACGGGTACTTCACCCTTGTGGGACAGCAGCTGTGCCCTGTGTGCCCTGCCCAGGATATACACCTCCTCYAAGGGGTGGGAATGACCCAAAGCAATTGCCATGGCGGGTAGCTTATGTGGCACTCTTTAAGACAGAAGTTCTCCCCGTAGTGTCTTTGAGAAAGCGTGTGTGCTCTGCAATACCCCACATCACACTGTGCGTAATAGTTGGCATCCTGCTCCCAAAGGAGGCATCTTTCCTGCCGTGTCTGTGTGACCTTGGAACGGGTTCCTAATTGGATCCATGCATGCGCTCCCCCAAGGCACTCTGACACTCCTCAAACCCATTCACTCGCCTCGTGGATCATTAAAACCCTTTGCTACTGACAGTGCTACTCCCAGAAGATTTCTTTGATGTCTGTTTGGATATAAGTCCTAAATTATTTTATAAATAAACATCTGGATGGAATTAAAAATAAATCTCATAAAAATAAATCCTGTTTGCAGGCACAAAACTGCTTTTGAGCAAAATTTTACAGTTTTCTCCCCCACAAAACCAGAGGTGGAAAACAAACCTTCCCCAGTCTCTGTTTTCCATTTAGTGCTCAGCTACAAACTCAGAAGTGTCAGGTTCGTCCTCCGCACAGACATGTTGAGAAGGCTTATTGCTATGTGCCGTGGCTTGACTGCTCCAAGCAACAAATCCAAGCCCTTTTCCCCATCTGATCCACATTAAGCAATCCAGGATGCTTGTGTGGGTTGGAGATGGGCTCTTGAGCCTCTCCTCATTTGCAATGGCAGTAGTCAGCTCCAGATCTGGAGCAAACGTCCACCTTCCTACCCTTCGATGATTAGACCCATGCAACCTCACGCACTCAGTGCGAGGCTCACACCGTTGTCTCCCTCCACACTGTCTCTCTTACGGGGGCTGTGTCTCTTGCATTTGCAGTGCAGGGCTGGAGCCTCTCTCTTGCTCTGCAACTCCATATGCTCCGCAGCTGGTTGGCAGATGACAAATGGCATCTGGTATGTGGGTTTTCAGAGCAGAAGAAAGTGGTTGGTAGGGACAAGATACATCAAGGGGCATTAGGCTTAAAAGGAGCCCTGAGAGGGACCATTCCTTGGCCAAGTGCTCTGGCTCCATATGAACCAACAGACTGAATATATCCCTCAGCTTATGACAGGTCCTAACACTATCTTCTGTGCTGGAAAATAATTTGCTTCAGAGGTTTGTGCAGTCTCTGTGGAGTACTTGTGATAACACACCCAAGACAGAAATCCATTCCGAAGGCATATGGTCTTCATAAACACCTTGAGATCCACAGAGCTGCCTGGCAAAGGAAAGGGAAAGTGGAGGTTGACGGGAACACAACTTTCTACACGTCTGGTGGTCTCTGCCTCACCTCTGAGCATGTCAACCCCAAGTTTGCAGGCAAAGTCAGGAAGGGTGCTCCATTGCCAGAGGCTTCCTGCCTGCGTCCCAACTCCACACACCTCCTCTCCAACGCCTGCTCCCTTGGGAGACCAGCAACCATCAGTGCTGCCTCTCTGCTTGCATGGTATCAGTACGCTGAATGGCTCCAAAGACAGCTATCCTGTTTACTTGCACTCTGCATCTCACATGTCCAGGCACATCTTCTTACTGACAGCGTTTGTTGTCCCTCCTCTGTTATTTTAATCTGGAAAGAAGGAGATCAAGCATTATCCATTTACCAGCTTTTCTACAGAGCATAAGCATTCCTTGGGTTTTCCTCAGGGACCCATTATTCAAGAACACTGCAGGTCTTTCAGTCTATTTCCGCAAATCCTCTTGAAAGAGTGTCTGAGTTAACTGTGTTGCCAATATCAAGCTTTCAAGAATAATGAGCCAGGCCTCCAAAGTCATGAGATTAGCTTTAAAATAGAGAGTGTTTTAGGTTTTTTATAAAAACAAGCATTAAAATTTGGCATTCTTTTTATTTACTTTTTGTTTCTAAATCTTTGGCGTATGCTCAAGTCACACTTTCAAGCTTTTCCCCCATAACTGTTAAAAACAGAAGCTGACACTCTCAGGAGATGATTCTCAAGACTCAGGGAGCTGGGACTTGTGAAACTTTAATTCAGGGATAATCATGATAAAATTGCAAGAGCTGAGACCACTGCATTAAGTATGGTAAAAACTGATTCGTAGGAGTATCGTGATTTTGACTCAGTTTGCATTTAAACTCTTCTAATCCTCAGGCTTAATCCACTTCTCATTATTACCAAGCCTATTTTAACAGGCCTAACAATATTTATTAAGAGTCGTCTTCTCCTGGCCATATGCACTTTTACAACTTTTATTTCTCTCTCCAAAGCCCATGGGCAAGTATCTGTCTTTCTCTGCTCTACACAATGATATTTTGAGTAGGTGTCAGATCCAGATTATTGGACAACTCAATTTAGGTGAAGACAGTTAGCCCCCTTCTAACTGAAGGTGCCTATATACAAGGTGGGTCTCTAAGCTCCCATTGTAGTCGGTGGAGATGAGGATTTAAGTCAGTGGCCCACACATGAGGTGCTCTGTGTAGCCACATCCCACCCAACCACTACAAGCTACTCCAGAAGGCAACACTCTCCCATCAGGTCTCTGCTTGCCCATGTTTGCCGGTACGGTGTGGTGCCTCGGATATGCTCAGGTATCTCAGGTGGTACTTGCCACCAGCATGTGGGCAGCAAACAGAGAGGACTGTGATGCCGAGAGTCCCTATTTATAAATTCCCATCACTGCTTCTGTGAGCAAGGCCCCTCAGCTTGCAGCATTAACTCTTCTAGTTGTAAAATGCATATGTTGTCATTTACCTGCCCAACTAAATCTGTATCAGTAATACTTGCCATCCTTTCTTATGGCTAATTACACTTCTTTCGTCTCACCTTTACAAAGACATTTCTGGTCACCTGAATTTTGGGGAAGAACCATTCATCCAGCTCTTGACAATGCTTTTTGCAACACTTTCTGGCAGTTACGTGGAATATGTTTTTGCAAGAAGGTTTTGCAAGAAATCTGAAGTTAAAATCACCCTGCTGGTCAGGATCAGAGGTGACAGAAAAACACAGAGGAGCACAATTACTGTGTTGACATATAGACTCAGTAAAGCTCTTTACCTGTGCGCCCCATTGCTATGGGGGCACAGCTATGCTTTGCTGAAACAGAGCTGTTATTACTGTAACTGTTGCATTGCCAACAAGTTCTGCAGCAGCAGCATAGGGTTTCTGGCTCACTAAATCTAACCTCTGCCTTCACCCTGCTATCAGGAGCAGCCACGTCACACAACCCCTTTCAGAGACTGAACTAACTCCATCTTGAAAGCAGTTGTGCTTTTGAACTCAGTCCTCCTCCTGGAAGGCTGTTCCAAAACTTCATGCCTCTGAGGAGAAACCTCATTTCCAGCTCTGTGGTTAGTTTATTCTCATTTGTTCTTATGCCAATGTTCTCCTTTAAATTCAGTAGATCTTCTTGCCCCCATCCCATATTTACCTCAAGTGAATTTATAGAGAGTTTTATACTGCTACTCGGGCTGAATAAGGTTATGGTTTTGATCTCATCTCATAAAAAAGCGTCTCCATTCCCTTCTGCTTCCTATACACCTCCAGATATTTGATATCATTTTCTTGAACATGATTTGCCAGAAGTCTACACTGTTTCCCAGATGGTATTAAAACCTCTCCCTTTCTACTGGAAGTACCTTAGCAGTAGCATCCTGGTCTTATTTCTCCTGTTAATAGCCTTGTTATGTTTATGACCTATTCCAGTTGATTAGTACACCCATGTTTTTCTCCTTGTATAGGATTTTCAGCTGATTCAAAGATATTTGTAGAGATATCTGCAAAGATCCTTCCTTTCTCAGAGTGTAGGACCTCAAATTCTGTATAATCACATTTCTGCCTCTGTTGCTCCTCTTCTCATGGTGATTTTAATCTTCCTGATTGATACTCGTCTCCTCTTATGGACCAACACTCCCCTCTGACATTGTGACATCAGGATATTTCATCAACACTTTCCTTCACTTTTTTTTTGAGATTATTAATGAAATATTCAGTAAGAACAATTCAAAGGCTCCTCTATGAGAAACCCACCTAATGATCTTCCTCCCTGCAGATATTGCTTCTTACAGGACTACTCTCTGCCATCTCCTCTTTCATCAGCTCCTTCCCCATTTTACCATTTTTTGCTGTGCTAGTTTTGACTGGGATAGAGTTAATTTTTTTCCATAGTAGCTGGTATGGGGCTATGTTTTGGATTTGTGCTGAAAACAGTGTTGATAACACAGGGATGTTCTCGTTACTGCTGAGCAGTGCTTACACAGAGCCAAGGCCTTTTCTGCTTCTCACCCCACCCCACCAGCGAGTAGGCTGGGGGTGCACAAGGAGCTGGGAGGGGACACAGCTGGGACAGCTGACCCCAACTGACCAAAGGGATGTCCCATACCATATGACGTCATGCTCAGCATATAAAGCTGGGGGAAGAAGAAGGAAGGGGGGATGTTTGGAGCGATGGCGTTTGTCTTCCCCGATAACTGTTAGGCGTGATGGAACCCTGCTTTCCTGGAGATGGCTGAACACCTGCCTGCCCATGGGAAGGAGTGAATGAATGCCTTGTTTTGTTTTGCTTGTGTGCATGGCTTTTGCTTTCCCTATTAAACTGTCTTTATCTCAACCCATGAGTGTTCTCACTTCTACTCTTCCAATTCTCTCCCCCATCCCACCGGGGGGGAGTGAGCGAGCAGTTGTGTGGGCTTAGTTGCTGGTTGGGGTTAAACCACAACATTTGCTTAATTCCCATTTTTCCTATTTCAAATAATGAATTATCTTGTGGCATCATACCAAATAGTAGACCTGCTGCAGATCCCTGTGTAGAAAATAGTTGCATCAGAGAAAGATACAACTTTATCTGGCATGACTTTTAAAAATTTTAAGGCTTTTTGATCCATTTTCCATCTATGTTCCTGTTTTTAATGATTCTTTCCATGCAGTTTATTCTCCTGCCTAATATACTATCAGTGTGAAGCAAGCAGACTGCAGTTGCCTTTATTACTTCGCTTTTCCCTCTTGAGTGTAGGTACTGCCCTTGCTTTTACTCCCGGCTTGACTAATTTACGAGGCTCCTTTTCTCTGCCCCTGCAGTTTCATATGCTGGCTCTTCCTGCCTTTAGATATAGAGAATGCACGGTAGATTTTGAGTACCTACTAGGTTTTTAAAGCTTTTTTCTACATCAGGTGTGATTACTTCTGTCCTCACACTCCTGTGTTATCTTTCTTTTCCTCCTATATTCAACATTATCCTTTTTGAAAACTACAGCAAAGTATTCATTTCATTCTGTATCCATA
>JASVER010000088.1:2226426-2265541 GCA_030449065.1 Oceanodroma leucorhoa
CCATACTATCTATCTTTAATATTCCTTGCACACAGGTCTATTTCTTTCAATTGTCTTTTCATTTGAAGAACTTGTCTGTTTATTTTAATAACCTCTGCAAGGTCTATATCAACTTCATTTCTTATAATTCCCCTTTTCTATCTGTAACACCTGTTTTTTGTGCTCCAGTGAATCGTCTTGCACCTTTTATGTAAAGAAATTTCAGGCTTCATTGATGTTCAAGTTCTTGAGCTAACTTCATTAGTTTCCTTTGAAATTAATTTGCCCTTTTGAAATTGCAAATTTTCTGTTACCTTTATATTTATTTACTTTCACATGTAGTTCAAATAAGACCTATTTGTTTTTACACTGTTCCAGGATGCATTTATAGACTATAATTTTTGTGATTATTTAGCAAGAAAGAAGCTAAAGTAGCATTGCCTTTGGTTGATTCAATCATTATGTCATTAAAAAAATTCTGCTGGCTCTCGCTGCCAGGAATACCCAGATGCCACGATTACTGGTAACATTTGTTCTTCAGTTTATATGTAAAAAGTGAAAATTTCACATAACACTACTATTTATCTCTCTAATAGTTTCCAAAAATCTCTGTCTGTAACTATACTGTTACCAGACAATTGGAAACTGATTAATGTTACCAGTGGGAAATATTTTTTGTGTTCTGGTGAAAATGTAGATAGATGCTTAGGCCATTTGATGGATTTCTAGGCCATTTGAAATGAATAATGGGCAAAAAGCAGTATTACTTATGTGGTGCAGTCTGTATTGTCAAGATAGAGGCTGGGAGAGAAATTCAGAAGGTCTGTGCTCGGGGGTAAGTGGATGGTAAATTAAAAGGTCTCTCTGCAGGGTAGGTTGGACTGGTAAGCACCTACAGATGATGTCCCTTAGTGCTTTGATGATGTAAAACCACTGCTGCTTCTGCTCTTTATTGTTATAGGAGCTCTGGACTGTTCTGCTGAGGTTTCTCTCAGACAGACCTGTGGTACTGAGTCACGCTGCACATAAAACACTCCGTCATTCAACTTGTTTAAGATACAAGAGGTTTGAAGCAGGCTGGGGCATATGGAGCCAAAGCACAGATTTACATCAACTCAGCCTGCTGAGTGTGAGCCTGCCTTCGCTTTGAGTATATGGCCAGAGTCTCACTGAAATCATGTAATAGAAAATTACACAATTAGGGAATTAAAACCCCAAATTGAAAAACTCTCTCAAGAAACTGCCGCAGACCTCCCAGTGCCTGAAGGATCAGTTTACTTCCAATGGGAATTAGGCAGCTCCATCACCGTCATGCCTTGGGAAATTTCCCCCTTAAGGCTTTGCTGGCAGAAGCAACAGTGGTCCATGTGTTGTATCACCCTGTCAGCAGGGATGTCCCAAGAGCTGTTTTCCCAATTGCCTGTACCCTGGCAGAGGCTGCTGGGCTCAGCGCTGTGCCTCCCACCCTGTCCCTGCGTCAGTGCCATCTGCTCCTGAGGTCCCACTGCCTCCCTGCTCCTCCCTTAGGCTGCCCAGGAGCTCCTGGGTGGAGACAGAGATATGAAGCAAGGAAAAGAACTTAAAAACAATGAGGAATCCATGTACATAAGGAGGAATCTGGAGCCAAAGTAACTTTAGGGAGGTGATTGTAGTGCATGAAAGGTGCTGCTGAATGGCTTCCTGCTCTGCGCAAGGGAGCTTTGCCAGGATTAAAAGACGGTGAGGCTGTGTGGGAAGGATGCCTAGAGATCTTGTGTGTGATCGCATCTGCCTCAGCTGCAGCACAGTGATCACCAGCGCATGGGCTCAGACATACCATGTCCTGTGCCTCGGATGAGGCTTTTCTTCAGCCTCTCTTGTTCCCACCATTCGTCCCAGTGCCTGCTGAGGTTCTGCTGGTCCCTTTCCCCAGCTTTCAGTCTACGGCTAGGGATTAGATGTTTTTAAAAGCCTATGGACTTTAAAAGATGTTTTTAAAAATCCTCCCAGACCTGCTACTTCCATTTCATAGGTGTGATGGAGCAATTTATTTTCCACTGAAATACGCTTACTGCACAGTATAAGAGCAGGACTACACAGACCAGAGCCCTCAGCTACAAACAGTGTCAGATCGTTCACTCTAAAATGGGTTCTTTTGTGACAATTGGATATACATATGTATAAAAAAGAATAAATGAATCCTAGTGTAATGAGTGAGTGAACCACAAAATCAGCAAAAAGACAATAAAGGCTTTTGATTTACATCAATGGGAAACACAGAAAAAGTTGTACACAGTAGGCAGATCATAACTCACGCTGGAGTAAATAACACAGATATTGTTCTGACCTTGTGTGGAGTTTTGCTGCTTCAGTAAAAAATCTTATTGCTGCTGAACATTTGTTTCAAGGGAGAATATGATGTGTAGAAGGTCTTTTTTAGAAGGAGTAGAAGATAAATTCATAAAACAGCCTTCTGCATTCTTAATGTTGCGGGCAGCATTATATTTAAAGACCTGAAATAAAATTCCTGTTAGCTTCACTCTGCAGCAGATGTGAGAGCTATTTTTTCCAGAGTATTTGGTCACAGGCATGGATCCTCTCGTGTTGGGTGCTGTATGGAAAATGAGCATGCGCCCATCCTCAGAGGGTCAGTGCATGTGCCAAGACCCAGTGGAGGACAGAGACACGCAGGGAAGCACAGAAAAAGTGACAGTTCTGCTCAGCTGAATAGYAGCAGCCATGGCACCATCAAAACCTTCAACTCATCGGAGAAAACCGTCTCCCTTTTTGACATTTTCTCCTAAATGAATTACTGTTTTGGGACAGGGTGGTCTCGTGACAATCCTGGGCCTGACAAAGAGATTTGGAATCACCCAAAGACCTCACAAGTGCGCTCAGGTCCTTGGACTCCTCCATCACTTTACCATTGAGGATCATTAACCACCCAGCCTGGCAATCACCCTGCTTTGGGAAGTGGGGATGTCACCAAGGGCCACAGCTCCTTGCAGGTGATCAGCCCTTTCACCAGGCAGACCCCTGAAACAGAGCATGCTGGCACATTGACACAAGCTGGAAAACAGCTAAACCTGTCCTGCATCCAATCCCCTCCTCATCTGCCTCCTGCCCCGATCCATGGGTGTGCTCTGCAGCAGCACGGCTGCTGTCCCCTCAGTCTCTCCCCACTAAGTTTAGACATACAACTTCTTCATGGTAGAAGAAGGGGCTATTTTGACTGTCACAACCATTTGAGAAGGAGCAGGATCGCTCCTGTATCTCACTTCTTCAGTCTCTGGTCTGTGCAACCGGGGAAGTAGCTGGCCAGTAGGCTACTTCTCCCCTGAAAATGCTCTTATGAACCCCTTGGACATGTGGGATTGTCGCTTTCTACATGCACGTGTGCTCCAGCAGAGATGCAAGTGTGCATCGAATTGGAGGGGATGCGAATGAACCTCTCGAGGAGAGCCAGCTCCATTCCACCAGCTCCCAGCACTGGAGCTGCACCTTCCCTGGGAGCCCCAGAAATTAAAATGTTCAGTGGAGGCGTAGAGAGAGCAACTCAAGGGCTGCTTCCCCAGGCACTTTACCCCCTTCCCTTCTACTCCCTTTGGACAACGCGCCCTGCTTGGAAATAATTCGGGAAGGTGATAGCACATGTTCAGCAACTTTCCTCTTTTATCATTCAGTTATCCGACAGTAGTCTGGGAAGCTGTTGTTCTGTGGGAGAATGAATAAGGCCACTGAAAACTGTCATCAGCCGCTGTCTGTGGCTGAAGACACAGACGTGCTGATGTTCACAACAAGATCACAGCATCGTTTGCTGGGATGGAGCTCCCCATGGGACATGAGCCAGCACGCCACACCAAGGGGTGGAGAACAAGGGTGTAGTAATGGCATTGCCAGGGCAGGGGGCAGATCCAGCCCTCCTCCTGTCCTGCCTCTTAATAACCACTAATAGTGACAGCCTGAGGGAGAAAATTGGAACAGGGCAAGCAAGTCAGGTTTGTCTTCAAAATACTGGTGAAGAAGAGGCAACATCCATTAGCCAGAGTAAGCCAGTGCTATTTGTTGTTGTTCAAAAAAGATGGATTCTGCTGTGAAGCACCAGAAAACAGCTGGAGATGGAGCGATTAAACCTGTGGTCTAAACTAGCAGAGCTATTCCTGCGTTACCTGTTGATGGTGCAAGAAAATAAGACCAACATCTCATTCCACTTGGACTTCTGAAAAACTAAAGAGTAACATATCCTGGGTGCTACTGACTTAGGCTCATTTCCACTAAATGATTTAGGTCCCTGAAAATTCTTAAGGACGAGTGAAAAATAGGGAGAAAATTCAAAAATTATTTGATGAGTGGAATTTGTGGATGAAAACTGAAAGTTTTTAGATTAGTGGGAAATTGGATGCCTCAGGCTCTTACTCTCTTCTCAGTTGCCTCCCTTGGCCTACATCGCCTGTGAGGCACCAGAGTTTTTCTTATCACTGCACCATAACATACACTCTTGGAAGCTTCTTGGAAGCTCGGGCTATAGAAAAAACCAAAGGCCGTTTGGCAATCAAATGGAAACAAACCTAAAGTATCGAGTCATCATTTCCAAACTGAAATCATTAGGCTTTATATCAGAATATTTTGTTTTTCAGACACTGTGTTTTTAAGGAAAAAAATACAGTTTTTAAGCAGGCACTTTCTGTGAAAGCTTTTGTTTATCTGAAAACCTGATTTTTTTTTGGAAAATACATTTCATTAAAAAAAAGGGTGACATCTCATCATAAACCCTTATTCCACAACATAMTTCCTGAGCAAGCCAGTTTTACTGACTTGGTCCATCAGTGAATAATTCCTCTCTTTTCTTCATTATTTCTGAAAGGATAGTCATTATTAGGTCATCTGGAAATCAGCCCTTTCCCAGTTCAGTTATACTGGTGTCCTAGGGTGGAATACACTTTAGGATGGATTTGTGGTTTGAGCAGGTACCCATAAGAGCAGATACCCCATTCACAAAAACAGACTGTCCCTCATAGCCCTGCTAAGGGATTTATGAAGCGTCCAGCATCATAAAGTGTCCAAGCACCATAAACTTGGTGATTCCCCCCATTTTTGTCCTGTTGCTTAGTGAAGCACCCAAGGGGAGGTACTGCGTGGGGCACAAGCAAGTGTGCTGTGCTCCAGGAGGAGATGGCATGGGACAGCAGGAGGTGACAGGAGGGGCTGACACATGGCCAAGGGCAGTTGTGTCACTTATGCAAGAAGTTAAATTCCCCCGCAGCCATCAGCTGTCGGGGTGAGAAGCCCAGCAGCATGGCAAGTCAGGGAGCTGTGGATGAGGTCTCTGCCCACATTTACTGGTTTTAGCTATTTTTGCAGCAGAGCATGGCACCTCAGGAAGTCCCAGGTGCTGGAGGTGAGGGGACAGGGGGAATTGAGGGACAAGTCAGAGGGATGCAGTAGGGTGTGAAGAAGTCAGGGTGCAAGGGACGGGATGGGGAAATAACAGCTGCCAAGTGGAGAGAGGCAACAAAATGACCCCACCAAAGCTCATGAAGCCTCCAGGCCCCACACAGTGCCTGCTTTTTAACCTAAACCCCTGCTCCTGGGGTCACACGGTGATGTAAGCTCCTTAGAGGTAAGCTCTTTGGTGGAGCGAGGGCCGGTGCCGCAGTACCCCGGTGCCTCCCCGGGGAGCCTGGCCCCAGGCACCGCGGTGGGACGGGGTGCCAGCGGCACGGCTGCGCCAGGCCTGCACGCGGCCGCCGGCAGCTTTAGGGTTTGTTTTGTAAAAGCACCAGTTTGTTGGTGTTCGCGTGTTGTGCTCCACAAGGACGTGAAGGCAGCTGGAAGTGCGGGAGGTGCTGCCCGCCCGCAAAAAGTGCGGGAAGGTAACATAAGGGTGGTGTGTGCCTCATGTTGGCAGAGACCCACGCTCAAAGCCCAGTGCTGAGGGTCCATCACCCCCCTGCACATCTGCACCATTTGCTGATTCAAACAAGCAAATTCAATGTCCTTTGTGCAAATGTGAAGATTATACTTGGTGAATCCCATCAAGACAAGCAGAGACACTGTGCCTCAAACAAGAGCACAACAACAAAAAGCCTATTACAATGCCTAATCTTATTTTTTTTTTCTTTTTTTTTCTGGGATATTTCCCCACCACCTCCAATTGAACTGGCCCTCCATTCGCAAGCTGGGAGATCTGGCTAATCAGCAACGTTTGCAAAGCTTTATTAGCTCTCAACAAATGCCGTTTCTTTGCTGTGTTTGTCAGCATGCTGGAGCGATTATTGCCGAGATCTGAGATGCGATTGCCCGTTTTGTGGAGGAGGGGGGTGGGGAGTCAGGGAGATAATGTAATAATGAAATCCATTGTCATGAATAAATCCGTAGGAGAATTTAGATGTTTTTCCCCTTTTTCTCACCCACTCGGTCCTCATGTGTCTGGCTGCGCTGAGAGGGCTGTTGACCCTGCGGGAAGGTAACATAAGGGTGGTGAACAGGTTAGGTGAGTGGGATGAGTCTTGCCTATTCCCAGCAAAAGGAAATAAAAATAAAAATGTTTAGTGCCAGTGTGCATGGAATGCTTTCAGTGGTAAAACCAAACCCCACCTGCCATCCTCCCACAGGGTGACCTGGGTATCCCCGCACTGGCGGTGGGAGAATTTTTATGGAGCAGCTCCTAATTTCACAGACGAGCTCTAGGGTGAGAGGAGGAAAGTATTTGGCACTCCATCCTCATGGATGGAGCCCAAGATGATCCAAGGTCCCCTGGGTTCGCAGTGCTGGTGTGTTTTGTCTGCGATACCCATTCCGACTGCAGCAGCGGGTACCTTCCTAACGCAGCGCCAGATTTCCACCTGCCTAAAGAAAATGGACTTCTTTCTGTGCTGAATCTCATCACTTCTGTCCTTATTATTTCCAGATTGCTTTTATTTTAGGTACTTCTCCTATTCTGTCCTTACTTCCCCAGTGTGTCATACTTCTTACTTCATGTTTACTCCACCGTGTATTTTTAGCCTGGTTTCCTAAGGAAGTGATGCACAAGCCATCATGCTGCCTGTGGCTCCATATATGTCCTATTCCTCCCCCAGCACCAAAAAATCCCAGAATATTCGTCCACCCTGACTGCATCTGATGGTGGAGGAAAGATTTCCAAGATATTTCAGCAGACGGGGGCCCTGAGCCGCTGGAAGAGAGTGCAGTGCCCTTCAGAGTCTCTCCCTGCTTCCCCGTCAAAGTGCCGCTCAGCTGCACCTGCAGATGGAAAAAGAGGGGAGAAGACCTTGCTCCTGGACCTGGATCTACCCCTTTCTCCAGCCAGCATCAACCACACGAGATCCGCAGCAAGGACCAGCTTTAGGTGCCTCCCGGTTGCTCAGGGGTGACTCAAGCGGGCTGGGGTTGTGGCACCTCAGCATTCCCATCCCACCAGCCTCGGAGGCGCAGGCAGAAACCAAAGGGCTTGTGTCTTTGTAGGCAGCCCCGGGGCAAGGAGAAAGGAAAGGGAGCATTTAGGAAGGAGAGCTTGCTGGGCCGGAGCAGCAGCAGCCGCTGTTTTCCTGGGGGTGGCCGGTGGGTGGAGGAGCAGAAAGGAACAAACAAGGCTTCCAGATGAGTTCATCCCCTCTCAAATCGTGCTCATTGAAACACATCTGTGTTTGCAGGGCTGTGTGCAGCAAAAACTGCCTTAGTCAGCTCTTGTTTTCGGTTTTGTGCTTTGGCTATTTGTATGGTTCCTTTTTTTCCTCCTTCAAATCAGATCCTCTGGTGTATAAGGGCTCAGATCAGCCAGAGCTTTATCCAGAAAGCTGCTCCCAACACTTCCTAATCTCATAAACAAGAACAGAATGACTTAATACTCCAGAACAGAAACTGTTTTGTTCCAGCGCAGCAGTGGCAATCTCAGAGAGACACCTCACCCACGCAGGTGCCTGTTGAGGGGAGCTGCCGACCACTGACAGCAGAATGGTGATTTCTAATCCAGGTAAATTATATTTTATTGCAAAATGGTGCRCATCAGTAATTACTGTATTTGTGTGGTACCATGGGATGCCCAGCCAAAATTTGGCAGGGAGCTGATTAAATCACCAATGTATAATTGAGGGGTTTGATTGCATTCCACCTATAGCCATCAGCATCCGCGGTGTTTGTGTTGTCAGCTGGTTTAAAGGCTGGCACATCCCTGTGGTCCAGCCCAGGGTGATGCTGCCCACAGGTCATTGCATGAGCCAGGCCTGGCTGTAGCAATGTGCATCTTGTCAGCCTGGAGGTGCCTGGGCTGAAGGACACCTCATTGCCTACACGTCACAGCCACAGGTTTCATGGCAAGACTCACAGTAGCAGGTGCTGATCTCAAGGTTACAGCTGTAAGAGCCAAGTGCATGCATGAGGATCTCAGGTTTTGCTTACCAAACCCTGTAGTTTCCAACTTGTCAAGGAAAGCTCCAAAATGGCCCRCACTGTAAAAGCTCAATGTCCGAAGAACAAATAGAGGAATGACATTTTCCACATTAAGTTCATGTATTTTTATCTCCAGAGCTTTCAGCTGATCATATACATTTTTGGAATATCTCACTCACAATAAGAATGCTAATGCTTTTCCAGGGATTGTGGATGCAGTGCTTCAAAATTAACACCACCAGCCCACTGCTGCCTTCACTAAACTGAAATGGTCGACTTTGCTCAGGCTGGTCCCCAAAGCTGTTTAGGTACCAAATTCCTAGAGCAATCAATTTTCCCTGTGATTTCTCTATGCCTTCAGGGAAGTTCTGTGCCCTTGGTGGTGGCCCTCAGGGCAAGCTGGTTGGTGTCGTGGAGGGGCTGCTCATGATAGCAACCAGGGAAAGGAGAACTCCTTCACAGAGCAGAAGCTGCAGAGCACAAAGCAGGAGCATTGCCCCGCAGACATTCATTAACATTCAAAAAACAAATCTTGACTCATTCGCGTTTGTGAGCTTTTCTTTCTACTCTCTCCAAACATCCCAGCTGTACAGCAGAGTGTGTGTGAATACTTGAGGAAAATTATCTCTAATCACAACTAGCCCCATAGATAAGATGTATTCTGGTATTATTCAATGTTGGAAAGCTTGCATCATGATCCAGCTAAGGAACTGAAGCAACAGCGTGCTGTGTGCGGTAGAAATAGCTGCCCAGAATGAGCRTGGGCATCTGGACTCCCCACCCTCCCACCGAACTGCCCATGGACTGTCCTTTCAGGTGAAGTTGTCTGTGACGAGAAACAGTCCTGGTCCACACACGCTTAGCACCGTCTTGGTTGCATCCGCAGGACAGCACATGTGGTGACTGTGAGCAATCTGCAGAACATCACTTCAGCCACATGGAAAAACAAAAAAGTGAAGAAATAACAGAAAATTCTCCAGTATCACCTGCATTTGAGAGTTCTGCACTGTACCCAGTCACTGGGAGTGAATTAAACAAATACAAAGCAGTTATAAACTATTTTTCCCAGTCACCAGTGTTTTTGCAGTGCCAGGCAACCTTCTGTTGTGCTACCAGTCTATTACCTAACTCTAGAAATAACAGTTCATCTCATTAGGGATTTCAGATTTTAAAAATTTGTACCCTGGGAGTCTGACCTGCATACTCAACTCATTTAAAAATGCATATTAAAAAATACACCACTCAGCGCACTGTTGGAGAGACCTGCCCCAAAAGAGGAAGCCTCTCGCATCCACAGACCTTCCAGCGTGCCCTGAGAGCTCGCCAGTCAGGCTGTACAATAAAATAATAAAAGCAGGGCTGGAACAGACCTTGGGAGTTTGGCTACTGCATAGCTTTGCCCACAGGCAGGATCCTCTCCCAAGCCATCCCTGATAGGGGTTTGCCCAACCTGTTTGCAAAGCCTCTAAGGATGGAAATTCCTCAGCCTGCCTAGGCAATCTATTACCAGGCTTATCTTCACCGTTAGAAAGTTTTTTTCCCTTAATGCCTAAACTAAAACTTCTCTGTAATTTCATCCGATCATTGTGTGTCTTGTCCTCTGTGGATACAGTAAAGACTTCAGTGCAACCCCCGCTGCAGTCTAAGGCTGCGGTCCTTCCAGATTTCTCTTCCATAGACTAAATAAACTCAGAGGTAGCATTTTTGGGGTGATCTTGAGGGACACTTTCATGTAGAGATTTAGCTCGGCCTGAGGATAAGGAAGCTCAGAGTAACATTTCCAACAAGCTCCTCTAGAAGAAAAAAATAATTTTCCTGTAGAGGAGGAAAGAAAACAACCCTTCTTTGGCCATTCAGAAGAAATGTTGCATCCAAGAACTTTTAATTCCTCTGCTTGTTAACTGTGCATGTATATGCTGAACAAATAGGAATAAATGTGATGGGAGCTTCAAAAAAAAAGCAGTTATTTGTTATCTTTTTTAGGGGAGCTGCAAAGCTGAGGTACAATCAAATCCAACAGGGATATCCTACCAGGAGACTGAAAAATCCCTCGAGAACAATACTGAAATGATGTAACCATAGAATCACAAAATGGTTTGGGTTGGAAGAGACCTTTAAGGATCACCTCATCCAACCCCCTTGCCATGGACATTCCTCGTGGCAAGAACTAGAGGAAAAACAGTAAACATAATGTTGTTGAGGGAAAGGGGGAGGTCTTTACAACATGGATTTTAGTATTAGCAGCAATAAGAGTTGTCTAGTGGGATGCTTTTGAGATAGGAGTGAGGAGTTCAGATAAGAAGAAAATAAGGAAAGACCAATCGAAAGAAAGCGAAGCAGATGATAAAATATTTTTTCCTACAGTACAAGGGATTATACAGCTCCCAGACACACCGTGCATTAGCCTGGTTCTTAATAAGAGGGGCTTCCCTGTAAAGAGAGGGAGGGAAACCTCACTGACCCCCTGTCTAAATATGAAATGGACATCATATAAAGAAGAAAATAGGGATAACTTGACTGTGAGTGCACAGACGTGGGTCTTGGTTACGATATCAACCTGGCAGCAGCTCCACTCATTGAGTCAGTGAACTTCCCTCAACTCCGGTGGGTGTTTTCCATAGCTAAGGACAGTTGGCATCGACCCAGGTGGCTAAGCCCCTGGGAGGTGGTCCTGCCAGCCCTGCCCAAGTGCACCTTATGGCTCACGCATTTCTGTTCCCAGCACCGATGCCCTAACCCCAGGAGGGAACGGACCCATTGCACTTACTGCACCCCGAGGGACCCCTCCCAGCTCTGCTCCTCTGGCAGCCTCGGGGCTCCAGGCTGGGTCTGCCAAATGCACTGGCCTTGGGAGGAGCAGGAGTTGGGATGCTGTGCCAGTCTGCATATTTGGAGAAGGGTGGGAGTCCCCAGCAGGATCAGAGGATGGGTTGGCCGCTGTCCCACACGTGCTGGGAACGAAACAATGGCAGAGTCTGCCACAGCGCCCGCGTCAAGTCTCTTCACAGACACAGTCTGGGCCAGAAGTCCCCGTCGCAGCCTGCGAACCCTGCCTGGAGCGGACGAAACTGCTAGCAGACTGTTTGTGGATCAGCACTCTCCTTCCCACACAGACATATGCTGGAGGAAAAAAACAAGCTGCCTCTCTCCAAGTACTCATACAGCCTCCGGCTCTCTTGCCATTGAACTGTCATACGAAAGCCAAGATCTTGAAGGTGATCTCTGCTGTCCCCTCCGCAGGATGGCTTTACTCCAAGTGCGGAAGAGACCGTATTTTGCGAAAGGGTGTTGGGTGGGTGCTACCGAGCTGAGGAATGGGGTAAGTGGAAAAGGCACCAAGAGGTGTGGAAGGTGAGTTATACAAACAGAAGGAGCTTCTAGGAGAGCAAGCATGCAGAAAAGAGGGAAAAGGCTCAAAGAGAGCTCACAGCAGCTAACAAAGCTCTGCAGGAGGGACTCCTCTGCACAGGCAAGGTGAGGGCATCTCTTCCACGGGGCCATAACATCCTCACCCCCTTCTTCAGGGATTCACAGTCCCATGCCTTGGCAGGAGCAAAATACGTTGATTGAATTTTTTTCTGTCTTGTGTAACAGCTGGGTATGCTACATGTTGGGTAATGGGATTTTCACTGTCCTCCTGTAGTTCCTTCCAGGCAAGACTTCTGATTCCCAAGAAGAAATAATGATAAGAAAATGTCTGACAAGTTGTGTTTGATCCTGACTTCATCCCTACCATCTACCACCATAAAACTGGAGTAGAATGTCAACACAAGGCAGGGGGAAGGCCTGGAAGGAGTACAGGAGCAAAAAGAAATGGGCCTGTTGCTGCCTCTTCCCTAGGTCAGCAGGAATCTTGCAACTAGAGTCAGCAGGAGACTTGTGTTTGACAGACCTTTCCAACATGCAACAGACCATGGCTTTGCCCAGCGTTAGAGTGTCTTTGGGGACTTACATAGCCCCAATGCCAAGTTGAGCACCGTCTTTAATTCCTAGGAGTAGTATTATCCCTGGAGAAGAGCAAGAAATTAAGCACAGAGGGACTAAATGGCACTGGAAGGGACTGAATTTAGCTTTCCCAATGCCAAAGTTAGCACTTTCCCCATCAAACTATCCTTCCTCTCTTGGATTTCTTGCAGAGGTGCTTTAAATTCTCTCCAAGTTCTCGCTCAGCCCCACAACTGGACAAAACCCTGGAGAAATGGTAACTGAGCAGCTCTTCCAGCCAGCCTGACCTCAGTCCTTCTCCAGGCCAGCTCATCTGTTTCTGGAGGGGCTGCCAGCTGGCGAGCGCCGGGCTCCCTCACACGAGCTGGCGCAACCCAAGGGGTGAATCAGCCCGCTGAGGAGCTCACAGCAAGGATAAACAGCTCTGGGGCTGGAGAAAACGAAATAGTTGGAAATTAATGGGAAAGGAATTGCAGGAGAAAAGTCTTGCAGCTCTACTGTACATCTGCTAAGCCTCAGATGTGTACTGCAGTGATCGCTGCAAACACTCTGGATGATAATAATGTTGTTGTGGATGATAAAGGCCAGATAAGATAGAAGAGAATAGAGCAGAAAATATCTAGCTTGTTTGAAAATGGTATTTTTACAGAGCTAAGGGACTGTCAGAGGAGGATGGGCCAAATACCAAGTCCTTCTCTATCACTGGTTTATGTCTGAGTAGCTCTCTGGGCATGATAAAATGGTGTAAGACCACTGAAACATACACAAGCAACAAAGCAGGTCCTTGTTCTCAGGCAGTTGGAGGTCAGGGGCTTGAATCAAACCAATTTTTAGCTTTCAGTATTTTTTATTGTCTTTCCCTCTGGGAATGGTAAGGTCAAGGAAGGTGTTCTGGACTTGTATGGGACAAACATTTATTTTTACATGACCAAGGAAAAAAAAAAAGAATGCAAAACAAATGAACGGAAAAGAAAGAAAGGATGGTGAGGAGAAGGGAGTTGCTCTTAGCTGCCACTCACTCCTGCCTTCTGGTCTCATTTCCAAAGTGTTGTGCATCTGCCACAGCCAGCAGCATCAGCAGGCATTGGGTGACCAAACCTGGGCATTTTCACCAGCCACATGTGGGGAGCTAAAAGAGCACAGACAGTGTCAACAGCTACAGCTCAGCCCGGACACCATTCTCCAGTGTGTGCTGCTGCTGCTCTTATTGCTAAGCTGCTTCCCGTCTGCAGCTCACTGTCTGGATGGTGGGGGAGACCATTGAAGGACATTTCTTATGCAAGCCGCCAAGCCCGGCCCCAGCCAGGCTTGTACTGGGTGCTGTGCACCAGATACCCAAAATGGGGACAACTCGGCAAAGCCCCAGCAGTCCCTGAAGAAGCCTCTGCTGCTGGGCTTATGCTCCTCGGAGAGCACATGCAAAGCAAATACAAGAAAAGCTAGCCCCGTTTCCCTCGCTTCCCAATCACATCAGCAGTTGTGCTTCCTCTTTGCTCCACAATTTTATACAGCTTCCCCCAAGAAGAGCAAACCAAAACACCGGCAGACCAAAATTAAAGGGAAGCCCAAGAGGAGACGCAAACAGCTGATGGTTGGTTATCTCCCCTCAGGGACACTCCTTATGCCGTCGTGGCAGGGACAGGTCTCGTGGCACCTCACAAGCGGTCTTGCCGAGAGCACTGGCTCAGAGAGGGATGGGCAGGGCTGCCCCCGGTGCCCTCCACCTCCGCAGAAGGAGGGGAACAGGCATCCGGACAAAGAGCACTTGCAGGCAGAAGCACGGGGCACGTGGAAGGGGCAGAGGGGGGTCAACGGCCTGTCCCGGGGCTCTGACACCAGCAGCCCCTTTGTGCAATGCTTCCACCATCTCCTTGGTGGCTTTGCTTGACATCTGTGAGGCTGCAGACTTGGCAAATGTTAAGGGCTTTTCTTACTTGGGAAGCTCCAAGAAATCGATGGGAGCTTTTTTCCTCCTCTTGCGTGCAGCAAGCTCAGCATTTTGCTCTGTGACAGTGCGAATGAGTGGGGGACAAGGACAAACGGCTTTAACCGGGAGCATTGCACCACTGAATCATCTTTGCTTTTCAAACAGGCAAGTGCATCTGCTCCAGTGTCCAGCAAGTCCAGTGGAGAATCAGATATAAGGGAGGGAAGGGGAGAAAAGGGGCTGAACTTACAGTCTCAGAAACAGATTTGTCTGGGCCATGCAGTGGCATCCTAACATAATGTCTTTCTACATCCTCCCCCTTGCTATAATTAATTTTTAATCATTCAAGCAAGTTCCCACATATCCTGTAAATCTCTTTTCACAAATTTTGCTTTTAATGAAACCCTCTCTTGCTTTCAAAAGAAAGTTGGTTTAGGGTGTGTCGGAGTTTGTTCATAATGCGTTTTGTTCACAGTAAACAGCATTTCCTTTTATTCCCATCCAGGGATGGTATTCAGACATCTGCACTCCACAGAAAATAGTGACTCTGGATTTACTGCTGAGTTGCAATGAAGTCACTGACTAAGTTTTCTTTTATCCCAGTGGTGCAGGTTTTAGCCCTTTAAAAGCATTAACTCCTTCTCATTCTGAATTTTATCTTCCCTCCAGTCTCCATCTTAGTTAAAGTAAATTGAGAACTGCATCCAATAAATGATTTTATTTAAATAGGCATGCTGCAAAAGCACTCTGTCAGCACCAGCACCTTTGTACCTCTTTCTGGATGGCATCTACTGTAAGGTAATGAGGGCAACTCTCACTCCCCTGTCCTCTGTCGTGGCTGTGCCCTGCACCGGTCCTGCACCCTGGAGACTCATCACCTGCCTCAAATCAATCCGTCTATCCCCAACTCAGCTTTGCGGCAGAAACCCACAAAAAATATTTTTCTTGTTGTTAGTTCTTGGCACGAGCTTTTGTATTTATTTCAGGCCAGGATAGTGAAGTGAAACACTGCAAAATCCGAGTCCCAAATTCTCCTTTCCAGAAATTAACCACATCAAAAGCTCTGGAGGCAGAGACAGTCTCTTAGCTGATACTTTTTCTCGTACAACAGCAAAAGATTTAATTAGCATTAAAGGCAAACTTGAACTTTGCTGCAAAGCTAAAACAGAACTCCCCAGTTCCATATTTTGCTGGAGCGCTGGCCTTGTTTTTATTTTAATGTAGAAAAAACCATAAACCCACATTTCCCAGCCGTGATCATATTTCATGGCTGTAGATCATGCCTGTGAAATATTAACTTCTCCCTGTCCTCCCTTCTGTGGGAGTGGGTTCATCCCCATTTCTGCTGGTAACTTGGACTTTTCTTTGAAAACCTCACTGAAGGGCTTGACTCGCCTGAATATGGTTTTTCAGTGGCACCTCCGCAGCTTAGGGAGACCGCAATGACTGCGACTCTTCCCTGCGTAGGTAGTTAAATTGGTGCAAAGTTGACTTTCAGCAACCTGAGCCTGACGGGGTTCAGCAAAGGGATGATGAGGATGATGCCGATGTTAGTCACATACCCAGTGCTTCTCTTCTACAAATYTCAACGTGTTCGGCAGAGGCAGATAAGCATGGTTATCTCCAGCACGCAGAGAAGGGAAATTAAGAGAGAAAGGCCAAAGGTCATATTTTCCCAAGGACTTCAGACACTCAGGTGGTTTTATCTCTGTCGAGGTGAACTCCCCTAATTTAACACCCACTGTGAACGTGTGATGAAGTCCCTACAAGCAGTCTGAGCCTGTTTCAGGAGGAGCACGTCTACCCCCACCTGAAGAAGACCTGAGCAAGTCCCTCTCGTTGTAACTGCTGTGCTGGTGGGAGCTGCTGGGATGGTTCGCTCCAGATTTACGTGCAAGACTTTTTCTCTCTGTGCCTGTCCGGGCTGCTCAATGCCAGGGGACGTGCTTGGGTGCGGAGCTGCCTCAGCAGTGCCCTGGGCCAGCCGGCAGCAACCCCCTCACTCCGGGAGAGTGCTCCCAGCCTGCAGATCCACAGCTGGTGGTTGCATCTCCCCCACAATTGCCCTGTGCAACAGATCTGGCCCCTCCGTCAGCAGCCGAACTACTCCAGCCTCTGAGAATGAAGGGTGGAGGGTATCTGGGATGGTGTTGCGGTGCAGCAACAGAAACCTCTTCTGAAAGTGAATACAAAATCCTACTTCTCTGTAGTGATTTTCAAAATTTCACGCCAGAATGATTTACCCTGGTTTTCCTGCCAATTCAACCCATCCGCATGAGGCTTCAGTGGAAGGGAGAGGGTTTCTGAGAGGGGCAATGGCCATCTGGCTACAACCCAACAGCAAAGCCAAGAGTAAAACCCGCCACCTCCTCGCCCCTGCTCCGAATGACGCTATCCCCAAGTCACGGGCCAAAATTCTTTTCCTCGTGCACAGAAATCTGTGCCAGTGAAGCCTCATGACAGCTGACTGGGATCACTGGTGGAGCCTGGAGTTAGAATGGGAAGAAGAATTACTGTCTTATATGTCTGTGGCAATCGAGCGGGACCACGAACACAGCGGGTCCAGATCAAACTACTTTATAGGCACAGGAGATGCTTCATCCCTTGCCTGGGCCAAAGGAATAAGGCAGATTGGTCACTGCATTTCTCCTTGGTATTTCTCGCATCCAAATTCATATGCGACCCAGCACCCACAGAGTCTCATATAGGTCTGAGCATGCCCTGAGAGCTGATTGGATTTCAGACAATTTCAGCCTGAGTCTCTTCAGTCCCAACACTACCATCTATCCTTCTCTATCATCTCCTTCTACGTGCCCCCCCTCAGAGAATGGCATGGAACCCAAGGTGCTTGAAATAAAGCATATTATCCCCCACCTACTGCCAGCAGAAGGGATTTCTGCATTTAGAAGTGTACAGACTGGTTCTGGGGTGCAAGAAGAGACACAAATATGTGAAAGACCAGCAAAGACTGTTCCTGCAAGCAGCAGTGTGCATTGTTTGAGTTTTTGTGTACCATTGCTCACATGCTAATCTTCTCCAGGAGAATGCAATATCCCTTTTTGCTCCTGCAGTCCTTCCTATTTTCTCTTCAATATCATGTTTCTATGTCTTCCCCCCTGCTAGCAGGGGCACGTAGAAGGGAGGAGAGCAGCTAGGAGCAACGTGAGCTGCACACCAGGGTTTAGAAGCAGGACCAAAACTATCCTGAGCTGTTGTCCTCTCCTGTGGGGCTGCTTACATTTTGTCCATACCCTGTATGTATCTCATACCCTGTGCTCCAAAATAAGGTTTTTCTGCCTCTTTCTCTAGAAGAGGGCCTGGAATGGGACCTGCATGGCCCTGTATCTGCTGCAGGCACAGCCTCAGGACTCACCTGCAAACGAGTTGCCCAAATCCACTTGCTCTGGGGAAAGTGCCTGTCTCAGGGCTGTTATCCCTAGCATGATGAACTGAAGTAGAATTAAGTTATCTATCTCACATGTGTGTGTGAGAGGGGAGGTAACCTGTTGAGCCCGTCCTGCCAGCATGTCAGAGGTGCTGAGCTCCTTGCTCAAGGGGTAAGCTCTTTGATTCATCCTTTCTCTTCTCTCTCAGCCCTATTCTGGAAATGGTCCAGCACTTTGGCCCTCTATAATCTGTCCACACTTTACCACTTTTCCACCTCACATCCCAGACTTTGGGCTCAGAAACAGGGCATATCTGTTTCCCCCAGCCTTTGACTATTCCAAGACCTCCCACATCCTTTTCCTCTAATACAGCCCATAGCAAGAATTGCAATATGGTCACAGCTCTGTGCTCCTTGCCAGAAATTTTTGCCAAAAATGAAAAAAAAAAAAAAAAAAACCAAACCACTATGCTTGATAAGTCTAATTTATTTAAAACCCTGAGAAGCTTGACTGAAATATTTCCACCATCTCTTCCAGCCTTATTCTAGAAGCCTCTTCCTCTTCTCTCTGTTGGACTGTGTTGTTGACCATAAGCAAGGAAAAGAGATGCTACTGCTGGCCCGTGGTGCAGGCAGTCCAGCACAGCCACCTGGGTGCACGCTCCTGTCCTCCTTAAGCTGGGAGGAAGCCATGATCCTGAGCCCCATTTTTCTTCCACTGGGGCTTCCCTGGGAATTTTAAAGCCGCCAACCAATGACTTGAGGGTTCTGATTTGATCTCCATGAAGCTAGAAGGGAACCTCTGACACAGCTCAGCTCCAGCATGGTGGCCAAGTCACTGCCGCTGGAGCACAGGCAGGGCTTTGCATCTGAGACAGCAGCAGGTCGTATTTGCAGTTTTAAATGCAGCTCTGTAGCTTTATTCTGCCTTGTACCAGAGACAATTCAGCTCCCTGGCAGCTCTTGTGGGCTGCTTTCAGGCCTCTGCTGTTGGTGCGTACTCTGTAAGATCAGTCTCTCGACAGGTTCTGCAGGTAAGTGGGTTTGATAGTCCTGGGAGGGAACAGGGCTTGGTTGCTCCTCTCCTGCTTGGCCTCATATAGTCTGAGGGACCTGCTGTGCCTTTACTGTACCACACTGATGCTGACATTTGGGCCTTTAAAAAGCAATCCGCCCTAAGGAAGCTCTAGCTAAACCTCTAAACACAAAACGTGAGGAGGACTTTTGAGACACCAGTAACTGGTCCATATGGCTGCATGCTTGCTAGTGAACTGAAACAGTCCCAGAGCACTGTCACAGTGCTGGCACAGCGTGGGCAGAGACTACCAGGTGATTGGTTTGTTTGATCACATTTATTGTTTTTTAAACATTGAGAACTGCATATGAATCCCACTGGACTGTCCCATCCAGCTGCTCCATCACCATCCACTGCAGCAACTCACCACCATGGTGGTGCCCGGCTCTCCAGCCACAGCAGCAAAGGCGTGGGGACATTCCTCTAGACCCCTACAAGCAAGTGGCGTCAAGCCACCACTGCAGGAGTGGGGGCTTTCTCCTGAGGTGCATGGGGACATGTGTCCAAGCAGCAGAAGGTCCCACCAAGGTGCAGATCAGGAGTACTGGCTTTAGCAGACTGCTCTGTTAATGTGGATCTTTAAAACCTGGTCTCTTGTGCTCGGTGTGAATCAAATTTCCAACAGCTTCATAAATACGTCACCAACGGGAGGCCTTTAGAGTAAGCATATTGCAGTTTCCTGACATTTTCGTTCCTCTATCTTGACATTTCTGAAGGGCATAAGAGGCCTAAAAAAAGAAACAGCCTCTCCCGGGGCACCATATGTTTTCAATTCCATCCTGCACTGGTGTAATAGATGGTCTTATTATAAATATGCAGCAGTTTTCCAGATGAGCCTCCCCCTCCCCCTTAAAATGACCTGGTACAACTGCGCGGAGCGGAGATGGCTGGGAGAGAGAAGGAGAAGGAGCACAGACAGGAAGAGCCCTGGGAGCTTTTAGGCACCCATTTAGAAGGTGCTGATGTACTCTGTACATTAATATTCAAGTTACCAACCCAGGCCCTGATGCTGCAAATATTTAGAGAAAAACCACTTGACTCAGGCGAGCAGTTGCACAGCAATGCTTGGCAGAAGTTTCCAGCCTCCATACACCATTTCCCCCACTCCTCCATCCCTCCTGCTGCTTTTTCTGAGGCGCTCTCCTGACTTCTTAAAATCTTTCTCTGGATGATCATTTCTGTACAAGGCAGCACGTGGGCTGAGCAATTGCTCTCAGCAACTGTTATTTATCAGGAGATTTTCATACGGCTCTCTCTGCAAGGGACCGAGGCTCTTGTGAGACTTTGTTCTTCTTTTAAACAGCCAAACAATCCCTAATAGAATTAATATAATATAATAAAATATAATGTAATATAATAAAATGCCCTCATTGGTTAGAATAACTGCAGTCTATAAACCAGTACAGCTGTAGCAAGCTGCAGAGTTGTTCTGGCATTTCAGAGGTTACTGGGTTCCTGTCTATCATCTGGCTGTTCTGGGCATCGTTATTGTGATGATTACCTTACATATCCCTGTTTTCAGTTATTTATACAACGGTCCAAGTTTAACTGTTTGGACTTTCTCTTCTGCATGTTGGCCAAATTGTGTCTTTCGAATTGCCGCTTGCACATGCGAAGGAGAGATGTGCTGGAGCACAGCTGAAATCCCCACGGGGCTTCTTCACGTTGGCCAAGCTGCTGCCTCCCGCAGCAGTTACAGCAACCGGCCCGGCCAGCCCCGGACTCCAGACCTGGGAGAGGCAGGACCAGTTTCACTCCAATGCAGAGGGCAAGGAGTCAGATGAAGCAATGGAGAGGTTGAAGAAAGACAGAAAAGCAGCCTTTAATTTGATGGACCTTTGCCCTGAGTACAGCTACAAAAATCACAGCGGGTTTTCTCTTTCCAGGAGAAGTTTTTGGAGGGTCATTTTTGGGTCAGTTATGTCACTGTGTGCAGTTCCTTGAGTGTGGCAATCTGCACCTGAGCATGTATGGTGTGGAGCTGGAAACCTCATCCACACAAAAAAATCCCAACAGTGGAAACCTCAATATCTACATCTTCGCCAGTTCTGAGCTCTGACTCGTGCAGCAGAATTCACATTATAGTACCTTCAAGCAAACTAGCTGAGAGACGGGTGGAATAAAAAATGGAAAAAAAGAAATCCCATTAAAAGGGCCATGGAGCTGTAATTGGCTTCAGCAAGGCAGCAGTCGCTAATGAACAAGGAGATCCGTGGATAGATTTGTTTCCATAATAGCATGTTTTGCACTCATAGAGCAACTTACATACCARGGGCTGAAAATGCCTGTTGATATTTGGTAAAACGAGGCACAGAGAGATTATAACACCTCCCACAGGCCCCCTGTGTCGGCGACAGCACTAGGGAAAGGCCTCAAAACTCCTTCCAGCCCACCATTCAGACAAACTCTTTAGGTTGTCTTACACATGAGGACCCAGCAACACCAACAAGCATCCAGCGGGTGCACCAGCTGGCTGAGCGCGATGCTCCACGGATGTATGTGGGTACATTGGTGGGATTGGTCGCTGGTCCCCCCGGGAGCCTCTGAGACTCAGCGCTGATAAACGAGCATTTCTGGTGTGTAAGTCTGTCGTGGTTTAACCCCAGCCAGCAGCTAAACACCACGCAGCTGCTCGCTCATCCCCCCCCCCCCCCCCCCCCCCACCCCCAGTAGGATGGGGGAGAGAATCAGGAGGGCACACGAAGGAAAACCCGCGGGCTGAGATAAAAAGTTTAATAATGGAAATAAAACAAAGTAGAACAGTGATAATAACAATGGTAACAACAATAACAGAATATACAAAGCAGGCGATGCACAATGCAACTGCTCACCCCCCACGTGTTCCGTACGAACTCGCGCATCCCGAACCCCAGAGCCCCCCCCACACCCTAGTTTTATACTGAGCATGATGTCACGTGGTATAGAATACCCCATTCGCCAGCCCAGACGACCCGGCTATGCTCCCCCCCAGCTCCCCCTGCACCTGGCAGAGCATGGGAGGCTGAAAAGTCCTTGGTGCAAGCACCACCCAGCAACAACCAAAGCATCAATGGGCCATCAACGTTCCTTTCATTACCAAATCCGAAACAGAGCACCCCCTCCAGCTAGTGGGAAGAAAGTTAACTCTGTCCCATCTGGAACCAGGACAAAGTCATCTTACCCTTGTGTCTGACATAGGGCAGATGGGTCTCACCCTGAAAGTGTGGGTTTCTCTTCAAAAAATTATATCARTAACAGATTTTTTCTTTCTTAGCAATTCCTGCACCGATTACCTGTTAACATTTCAATCTTTGACACAGCCAAGGATCTAAAGTGTTAGAATTATACGTGTCAAATGCTTCTGGAGTTTGACCAAAAGTTATGATGGAGAAGAGAGAAGAGCAAGAGCAAGGGCAAGGGCAAGGAAAAATTCTGCAAGTGAAATAGCTGATATGAAATGGTTCAGGGGGAGGAGGTGGAGGAGCAGGGTGCAGATGAGTCACATACACCAGTATGGTGGCAAGTGCCTCTCTGGAGTACAGAACTTCAACATGTAATGAACATTACATTTTGAGATCAGAAGAGACTTACTTCCACAGCTTAGATCACCTGCTTAGCACTGGCTTCTCAGATAGCATGTGCTCCAGCTCCAGAATTTGTGCGCAACCTAGAGGTTTTGAAATATTAGTGCTGGTTTTAAAGAGACTAGTAGCTAATGGATTTTCCATCAGAAGCCTCAATAAGTGATTTCAGTGGCTAATATCTCTCAACATTAACATATCACGACTTTTTTCATATACAGATTTCCCCAACTGCAACTTCCAGGCATTGGATCTGGTTATGCCTATGTCTATGAGGGTATAAAACCTCTTTGTTGTCAAATTATTGTTCCTTATGAAAACTCTTATGAAAAGTGACAAAAGTCTCTCCCTTGAACCAACCAATAGACCAACATCTTTGAATCCCACTGTAAGGCATGCTTTCCAGACCTTTGATCATGCTTGTGGTTCTTTGAGTTCTCTCCAACTTCTAATGTTACAAGATGAAAGAAAGCCCCCAGACCTAACATGCTATTCCAGGAATAATCAGATGTCTGCAGATACAGAAGGAATATAATCTTAGCTGAGACCCCTTTGTTTCTTCAGCCAAGCACTAATGAGGGCTGGCTGGCCATCTCATGGAAGTAGGATATCAGCCGGTCACCCCTGCCATGACTTCCYCCAGTTTTACGCATTTCTTGGTGTCTCAGAAAGGCAACCACATATTCTAAGTGTGACTGAACTGTTGGCCACCTACAGACATGACCTTACCTTCAGCTGTCTTGGATGTACCATTTGTTTATGCCCAGATTACCTACAGTTTGGGTCACTATGGGTCATCTTTATCCAGATTGTCCTGCCCTCTTCATTTCTCACCTCTCCCACTGTTTTTGTGTCACCTGGAAATGTTATCAGCAATCATCTGATTTCTTCTAGACCAGTGATGAAAATGTCCCTGAGGATTGGACAAGTGGAAGACCTTTGCAAAACATCTTTAGGAAAGCACCCATTCAACAATGAGTCTCTATTTATCTCCCATTATATTTTGAGATGTAACACTCCACTAGTTTTTATCCTTTCAATGTGTATCTTAAGGGTTTTCTATCACTTCTTTGTTAGGAAGTGTATGGTAAATCAAGTATTTTATGGAAGTGGAAGTATATATTATATTTATGCAGTTAACCTTGTCAATCACCTTTGTAAATTCCTAAAAATATCACACTGGGAACCCCAGGCATATTTTTCATAAATAATTGAGAGACATAATTTGTATTAAACTTCTTTAATTCCTCATAGTAAAGTCCTATAGCAGTAGTCCTCTATTTCCCTTCAGCCAAAGTCAGGGCAACTGACTCAGTCTTCACCAGTTCATTCCATTTGCCCCTTTCAGAGTTAAATGAATATAAACTGAGTATTTCAGGAACTTTATCACTCCAAAGACCTCAAAAGAATTAAAATTGCATATGCTATAATAGAAAATAAAGCAGAAGAACTTTATTTGTCCAGCATAATTCTGGGTGAGTTAATATTCTGCACAAGTTATTATCTAAACAAACACATTTCTAGAAGGGTGCTAAAAGAATGTGCATTAGCTTTTCAGCTTAGCAACAGTGTTTCCAGTTTTGTCAGTGTATTATCTTTTCACCTATTTAAATATCTTTTATGACATTTTTTTTTTTTTTATGACTACACACGTTCAGTCCAGGTGAAAACTAAGTACGCTTAGAGAAACGTAAGAAATAGCAGCATGGATCATTCAAAGGACAAAGAGAAAGTACGTGTAATGGACAGACAGGACTGGCACAACCAAATAGCAATCCATGAAAGCAAATAAGGGGAACATCTTTCAAAAAGGGGAGCATGCCAGTTAAAACAAACCTCCATCAAGGTCTATCTTATACAACTGGAACTTCTGCAACCAGTAACTCCAGCTTTCCTTGGTCTTGGCACTGGAAGGAGGAAATATCTTCACAAGGATGAACTTTTCCTGGACAATGAATCCAGTATGTTAGACTGCCGTATGCTTGCTTTCCAACATCRGTTGTTGCATACTGATCTCCCCCACTTGCACTTTCTCCCTTTGAAGACTTGTTTACAACTCTCTACATGGTTTCTTCTGCTTTTTTGCTGCTCATCTTCCAATGTAACTCAACACTGTAAGAACATTTTTTCAAATGAGTCCAACCCAGAAAACCTTTGACTTGTCTAGCCCATATGTAAGACAACCGTGTGAATACAAAGTAGACTATATCTTATCCCATTGTGTAGATAACCTACAGATTTAGCTGATGTTTGCTCCAGCATTACGGGTAAGCAAACTTTTTGCTGATGTAGCCTATGACGCCTTTAAAAAAATGGATCTTGCAATATCAGTGTCAACTTCCCTTTAGGGAAGGGACTTTTCACTTGGCACTGAACTGTAGGCTTCATTTATTTCTCTCATAGAAGTTCACAAATGTATCTTGTGCTAGATGTAAACTCCAAAGAGCTTATATTTTGAATAGGAAAAAAGTGGGAAAGGGAAAAACCCCACACATCCAGGTGAAGCAGATTTCTCCAGGACACCCAGCAAGTTTGGGATGGAGCTGTCAAAAAAACATGTCATCAATCCTCCCTTGCAAGCTAAGAGGGGATCTTTTGAGGACCAGTCCCTCTTGACTGCATGACTAGGCCTGTAGACCTACTCTACTGAATTTAACTGGTCCTGAACTGTGTGTTAGCTATTAAGTGTCATTCATTGTACGGGAACAATGCATACCTCTCGGCTGGGAGGGTGTTCCCAAGCATGTCCCACATGTCAAGTGGCAAGAACTGTGACTGGAGACATTTCTTACTTTCTCCAGTGGCAAAAAGCAGTAGGTTGTGCCGCAGTCACCACTAACAAATTACACTGCATTTCTCTTGTCACCAGACAGGCTCACAAACACACACATTTCTAATATCTAAGCCTGGATAGCATTTATTAGCAAGTGCTGATGTGTTAAGTACCACACCTCCTTCTTGGGTCTATGTGTAATTTTTTCCTTCTCTTATCCTGTGAAGAACCAGGACATAACCAATCTTGACTCCCTTTTCTCTACTAATGCCTTCAGGCAGAAGCTTTTATGCCTGCAAAACTAGAAGCATCAGCACAAAACTGCCTGGGATTAGACCCTTTGCCTTTTTTGGCAAAACAAACAGGTCTTCTTGAGGTCATATTCAAAATGACTGTGAAAAATGTGATGGGGGAAAGTTTTGGCCGCTTGCCAGTAGCTGTTCACATGTCTTTGTTCCTGTTGATGAAAACCATACTGATTGCGAGGCTGACATCCTTGTGGACTAGTCACATATGCACACAGTAACTGTGTAGCTATAAGCTATTGCGGCTTCTCACCAGCGCTTTCCTGGGTGAGGGAAGGTGGCACTGGTGGCTCAGTCCCTCGCTCAGATCATTTTGCCACCACATCTGGGACACCTACTGAGTCCCCCTTGCACAGCTGCTCTGTTTTCCCTCGCCCAATTTATCACAGATCCCCAAAATTTAAGGTGTAGCTCTGGTTTCTAATGTACTAACAAGACATGCTGATGCAATATTAGTTCACTGGGATGTAATTAACAGATGTGTGGGGCTTAGAAATGTGTTATTAAGGTACTCTGCTGGCTCGCAATTCGTTCCTCTGGACTGAAAGAGCCTGCCCCTCTGCTTTGTGTAGCTCTTTTTGATCTTCTCTCTGTGACTCTGATAATGGTCCCTCCTCCCCTTAGGAAGAAAAATCCTTTTATCCTCTTTTTTCCCTCTGGGTGTTTGGCTCTGTTCTCCAGCTTCAGAGGGGTGAAGAGGGATAAAGTTAAAAGATCCCTCCAAAAATAGTTCTGACAATTAGGACCCTTCCTGCCCTTGGAGGGCCTGGGTGTATTATCTTCTGCCTAGCTCTGGCTTCACTCCTGCTTCAAGAAAGGATGGGCAGAGCACAGGGAGGCTGGTGCTGAGGTCCAGCTTAGCCAGAGTGAAAGACCCCTCTTCCCTCTGCCAAAGACAGATGCTGCTGCAAAGTCAATGGGAAATTGTACCAGTGGCAAGGAAAGAGCCACATTCAAAGGTCCCTCCGCCACAGGCAGTGTCCAAATGTGGCCCCTTCCCTGTCTTTGCTGCCAGATGCAGAGGGATGCGGGGGATTGTCTAGGCAGGGGGTTGTCTGTGCCCTCCCATAAAACCCAGACCCTCCAGCATTGCTCTCCTCACAGGGAGCAGAGACCGGAGGAGCTGCTTGCCTGCCTCCTTTCCTAAGGGAGTAGAGATGGGTGCAAGATCCCCACTCTTTGGGGTGGTGTCTGGATCTCACCTGCTCAGAGCCGACCCCTGCATCCTTGCTTGTGTTTTACCTCCTAAAGGCAGTTTCCCAAACTGTGCCAAAGGAAGGCAGCTCTCAGAACAACTTCGGCCTAATGGAGACACAAGGACAAGCCGTGTCCTGCCATCGAACTCCCCTGTGAAGCCACAGGCAGGGTGAGGACAGCCCTTACCTTGCACATTTGGAGTCCTCCAAAGGTTTTATGCTCCAAGAAGTTGCAAGGCCAACGAGCACTGCAGGTTGCTCAGCAGGGCCGTTGAGGTTGGGAGGAAACCCCCCAAAGAGAAACTGATACGTTCATGGGCATTACACAGAGCTGAACTGGAAATGTGTAAGCAAAACTTAGGTGCTTTTTCTCAGCAGAAGCTTGGTAGCTGGGAGGTCCAGGGAAAAGTGCTTTCTACTGTGCAAGTGCTTTTAAGCAAGTCTGCAGTGATGTAGGTGTAGAAGCTGAGAGCTGCCACGGTGCTTCAGGACCTGGATCTGCAGGCAAAGGAATGAGCACTCGGGTATTTTTTTAGTTTCAGCTTCTAGCTGCGAAGTGTTGGGAGCAGAACTCACATCTGTCAGCGTCATGGGAAAAAAGCTCTGTGCTGCATAAGCGGTGTGCTAGCTACAGGGAAAAAAAAGCAGTGTACTGAAAGTTTGATGTGATCAAATAAAAACATATCATTGTGCCACTCAGACTGTGAATGAGGTAAAATAATTAAAAGTTTGAATGAAGAGCTTTCCAACTCCCTTCTGCTCATTTCCCCTAGGTATTTGATACATTGCTTCATCTTAACAAGGGAAACCATACTTAATTTGAGCCTGGATTCAAATCACCTGAGCCCTGATCGGAAAGTAAATGCAAAGTCAAATCAATTTCATGTAAAGCTGAGTACAGACAGCTACTGGGAATTACAGCCACTGCCAGCAATTATCACAGTTGTGATGGTTATTTCCAGAGACACTTTATATTTTGTTTTCGCAGGCTGCGCTTCATAACACACAAACTTGCAAATTACCTTTTACGCTTCACCACCGAAATGTTTTCAATTCACTCAAAAAAATTAAAGAATCAATCAATATCTCAGAAGCTTAGAACTTGCCAAATATCCTTAATTTACATTAAAAATATTTCTACATGAAAGGTGCCTCCCATTTAATGAATTTTCAGAAGTGTCTTAGAGGCTTCCTCTCGTCGTCTCTGATAACACAAGTTAGTAGTTCTCTCTTTCACTTCTGTAGCCACTGCCTCTCTTTTGGGGGACAAGGTCTAGGGCAGAAACTCTTCCTGCACTGATGATGTGACTTTGCTGACTGGCTCGTGACTCACTGGGAAGGTTTTGCATAAATCATCTGTGAAATCCATCCCAGTCCACCTCCACCCAGCCTCCTCTTTAACTTTCTGGGGCCCCTATCCAGCAAACATCTGCCCTTCAGAGAAGTATTTATAGCTGAAGAGACTCATCAAAGAGTCCACAACCCAGTGCTGGTGGAGAAAAGGCAAATCTTGTTTTAGCATGCTCACAGCCGCTCGCTTGCCTGCAGAAGGGATGTCCAGCCCAGCCACGCTGACACCTCTTCAGAGGGGGCTGCCTCTCCACCCGTCTTAGAGGACTGGTTCCTCCTCTGCGGGCTGACCCTGTGCCAGGGGTATGAGGCCGTGAGAGGGGTTCGGGTTTGATCTCTCCCGAGCAAAGTGGGCAGGAAACACTCACTTCGCCCATTCCTGGTCCATAGAATTGGGACCACAGATGCCAGGCGGGGGAGGAATTGGGGACCAGCAGCTTTGGAGGGCTCCGAGCAGCTCCAAGCAGAAGCCAACTACCTGCCGTGCATCAAATTTCTATTTGCATATTAATGAAGATACTTTGCAGAGAAACCAGAATATTTAATATAACATTTCAGACTTATGAAACGTGTGAGGCTGAGAATCAGGGAAGAGAAGCAACAACTTGTGAGCTGGGTGACCTGTCATATGCGGGGAGAAGCAAACAGCTGAGCTGAAGAGCCTGCGAACAACCCTGTGGCTCAGTCAGTTCGTGCATAGTTCAGCAAAAAAAAAAAAAGACTATCCAATGCTAAATATGAGCCTTTTGCAGTAATCAAGATCAGGTTAAAGAATCTGTGGTCCAAGAAACAGCTTGATGTACCAGATAATGTATTCATGCTGAATATTTCAACCAGCTCTAACTGCAATTATGCATTTGCCATTCTAAATACACTTTTTCTAGTGACTGGCAATGAAGAAATGCTAACAGCTTGCTTGGAAGGAGGCTGTGCTTTGGTTTACAGTGGAGTTGTAGCTACAGACAACAGTTTACACCTAGCTACATTATTCAGTTACATTTCTGAGATAGGCATCTTTCTAATAAATGGCACCCTGAGTTTTCTTAACTGGGGATACTGTCTTGAAAATAACAGCTTGTGATTTTATTCAAATTACTTACTGCAGCAGCACAAAATTTGGCCCAAGCTGTTTATGGATTGGGGCGGATCCAGGACTACAGAGGTCAGGAAGAGTTCAYGTTCATACATAATGTATGGTGTGTTTTAATAAGGCTCCTTTCATACCTCAGTTTGTCTGCCCGCCTTTGCATGAAGCTGTAAAGCCACAGGCAGCACTGTTTAAAATTAAAAAGGCACAGCTAAAACCCTCACCCTCTGCACTTTTAAAGTTAGGTCTATTTTCCAGGTCACTCCATCGAGCCCCATCACAGCTGCGCGAGGCAGTTACCCTGCGCGGCACGGGAACGCCTCCCCTCCGAGCTAATTATCCAGCTCTTTGTTTCAGCTCCTCTGTTTGCTCAGGGCACGTCAACCGTGGGAAATTCCTGCCTTTGCTGGGAAGTTGCTGATGGTGGAGTGAAAACATTTTTACATAGATTAGGCCTTTAAAAGTGGTTACTAATACCCACTAATATGGATGGACACTTTCTGCTATACATTGCTTTGCTCTCTTTCCCAGCTATTAAGGAATGCAGCATCATGAGAGCCAGTTCTGCAAGATGCTGAGCCTTTGGCTGTCATCCAGCAAAAACTTAAATATAGGGATAGTCCCATTGACTTCAGCTGGTTGGAATGAGCCCTTAGGCCCAGATCCTCAAAGGCATCTGGGCAACTGGCTCCCGAGGTCTGGACTTGGGGTCTGCTTGCACGTGTGATATATTTGGTGCTTACGACAGGGGTTGTTTAATCAAACAGCTCTTCCCTTTGGCTGTACTCTTTTTTTGCAAGATATGGATTCACAGTTTTCATAGTCAGGATTGGGGACTACAGAACTGGATGTGCTGATTTCAGTTTCTCGCTCATAGAAATGTGTCTTGAAATCCTATTTATGAATGTATCAAGCAATATACTGAGCATGAGTCTGTGCTCCAGCAGAAGCTCCAGCTTTACAGCCCTCTCCCCATGTACAAGTCGGCTATTGTCGTCCTACTTTTTTAAGTGAGAGAATGAGTGCTGGAGCGCCTATATAGCTCACCAAAGGTCATATAGTAGGTCAGGAGTTATGCCAGAAAGGGAAAAATCAGATTTCCCAAGCCGTTAGACATCACAGCTCCTCCTGCGGGTGAGAAGAGGGGGATGAGTACTGGCCCGTTTTGCAGCCAGGCAGTGCCCATAGCTGGCAGATGGGAACACAGTCACCCCATGGGTGCAGGCACAGTGCAGGTGCCAGTCTCAAAAAGTTTGTGCAGGCGCACTTTTCTGCAGTAATTGAAACTAAATTTGAAGATGGGAATGCTTTTAAACTCCTGGATCTGGATCCCTGCCCTGGTTTTGTCCTGAAATCATATCAAAGTAAGAATCCTCCTTCTCTCCCCACTGATTTTCACCAAAGGAAACCTGAGTTTTCAGGTTACAGTAGAGAAACACGTGTGGTCAGTCCTGCAGACCAGGACTCCAGCACGTGTCACAGCTCACGTCGCAGAGCAGCTTAAACATGGCCTTCCTCTGCCATCCGCTCGGAAAGGAAACATTGCAGAAGAGTGAGTGTCTGGCTGCGCTGACGGATTCAGCGCTGGGTAAACACAGAGGCTGCGGGTAGACGGGCATGTATTTGTTTCACTTCCTTAAGCTGCGACTGCATGCCATGTATATATAGGTACATCAATATACCAGGAGTATGCCAAACTCAAACCCTTTGAATTTCTTTTACACTAATTACACAATTTCTTTTACACCAGAGAATATTCCAGTCTTGCTTGGCAGAAAGCGCTTCCAGCATGCGGCAGTGGGTGCCTGTACAAATATCAGAGGCAGATTATGGATAAGGTCCTAAACATGTTTGTGACATTTAGGGTGGGATTCAGGTTCACCTTCAGGCACCTCAAGCCTCTACCGTATGGCTTTTCATTTGCAATCAGGATATTGAGGCTCCCATTCTAGTTGCTGGAGGTCAGGGACTCCTTTGCCTAAACACAGGCTTCTAAACCCATTTGAGATGCCCTAGGGCATCCCCAGCTCACCTCTAGCTGCTGCTCCAAAAGGGCACAGGTGTCCCTTCGCTCCCGTGCTACATCTGCCAGCCTTTTGGGGTTGTCCCAGGCAGCCCTGTTTGCCCGTGTGTGGATGATCTTGTATGTTCATTCAGGCTCATTTTGTGTTTGCTCTCCTTACAGATCCTGTCATTGCACATCCCTCATGAACCTGCTGTTTTCACACCACTCAGCTTCTTCCACACCTGCTTGGCCAGCAAATGCACTTTGGGGCCGGATTCAACATAACTGGGCATTATACACAAAGATGTGAGGGGGATAAAAAATGGAAATGATACTATATCATCTTTGCAGTTTTGACAGCAAAACCGGGAAGCAAAAATGTTAAAAGTCGCCACAAGGGAGATCTGTAGGCAATTCATTGCATACCAAGAGCCTTCCTGAAACACTTTTCCATCTGGAGGGCCTTACTGATACCGGACTGCTGGCTCCTTGGGAGGTCACGGATGAAGAGCGCAAAGCCAGAGACAAACTTCTCACCCCGGGAACTGGTCGCAGGGAGGCTCAGAGCACACTGCAGCCAGGAGGGCAGGAGGAGCAGGGACACAGACCTGCTCTTGCCACCCTTGCTGGAGCCGGCTGGTGTGTTCCTCTGCCTCCGGAGTCAGACACCTCCCCACGCCACCCCGCGGGATGAGCTGCTCGGCGATGCTCTCTGCTCGGCGATGCAGCATCTCTGCCTGCCTGCCCTCAGCAGGCAGCTGCAAGGCTTCAGTGAAGCCCAGGGTACCAGTGGCTTGGCCACCAACCGCTCAGAAGGGAATAAAGGGGGTGCAAGGCTTCGCTTCTCGCCATGTGCACGGAGCAGGGAGCCGTGCTGACAGGTCCCCTGTGCAAGCCCACAGTGATATTTTTCAGCCTGGCCCCAGGAAAATGCAACTTACCCCTTGCCAGGTGTTGTTCATGCTGAGGTACCCCTGAGACGTGAAAAGAGCTGGAGATGTTTGACCTGCTAAATGAAGCCTGACGGATAGGATTGCTGTGTACGAGATCACCAGGACAAAAACCTGGGACAGAGAAAAACTATTTAAGCTGAAGATAATATTAGCCCAACAACAAGTGGGTATAAATCAGCAGTGAGTTTAGTCTGTTCACCAATACAGGAGGAGTCTTTCAGCAGGAGCAGGACAATGTAGCTGCTTAAAACCTGATGCTCATCAGGGTATTGTAGGCAGTGTTTGACGTTTTGGCTGTGGAAAGAAAGGATCCAGGCTCGCTGAACCAGCAGGTCCCTCGCAGCCTTCATGTCTGGAGCTTTAACATCAGGGAGGCAGCTCAAGACACACAACATGCATCTTTAAAGTAAACTCCTCAGATTGCATTAGATAGCGGCTCCCCACACGGCATGACCAGAGCGAGACCTCGCACTGCCAGTCCTCGTAGCCAGAGACATTGAAAGCTAAACTTCCCGGAGCCCAAAGCTCAGTCAACTCTTCTCTACCAGACCATATGATTTAATGACACTTTTCAATTTCTATTTTCTAATGCCGAAATATCAGCATAGCACAGACATTGGCTTGCTTAATGTATTGTAAAGAAGATGTCTTTATTCCCTAGTGATGTTTCAACAAATATCAACACCGAATCTTCCTTGCTTAGAAGAGCTGAGCCATTCCAACTGAGCATCATGTTTGTTAAAAGCTATGGATGTTTTAACTACTTCCCTAAGCAAAAATCAGCTTCATTTAAGTTTCCAATTAAACAGAAAAGAAAAAATATTAAATGCAGTGTTTTCATACCTTTATTTAGTTACTGCTTCCCCACCACCCATCCCCATGTTGGCTTGTTCCTGACAGCCTGGTGGAGGAGAGGGTATGGGACCAGGAAAGGGAGAGGCCAGAGGCAGGTTAATGGTGACTTTCTGAAATCTGTGCTGATCTGAGAGAGGTGAGACTACAACCTGAGATGGCTGTTGTGTCAGTGTGTCAAAGTGTCAGTGTGACAGGGAGTTGCAGACACCTCAGGCAACACTGGACTGATGCTTCATGGCTTTCACTTACTGAACCAGCCCCAAATGAAGACAATCAGCAGGTAGGGAGGAGCAGAACAGCATGAGGAAGATTTCCTCTTGCAGCTTCTGGGTGCTTAAAAGCGCTCAGACTCTGAATCCTGTTTATTCACACTATAAACTTTAATCCATACCCTTTAATTTCCTTGCACGTGTCTGCACAATATCTCCTCTGCAGGATACTGAATGCATGGCAAGTCGTCCTGATGGCAAATCCAAAATTTGCAGCAGGCACTTGATTTTGGCTCTAGGCTTCCCCTTTAGATAGTCCTGAAATGAAAACCTGACTGTGGCCTTTGTGTAACCCTCCCTGGAGGTATGACGCACGAGCACACATGAAGAAAGTACTGAAATTTTGAGGAAAGGGTATTATGAGCTTTCCTTTGTGCTGATGCTTAGAATAGCTGGGCAGCCTCTGAAATCCCCTCTCACAAACTCATGCTTCTTGAAAGGGGTCAGTGCTCAGTGCCGAAAACCAGCCTGTTTGTTCCTGCCACTCTGATGAAATTTTACAACACAACTTGAGGACAGAGGGTTCTTCTGTGTGAGACTGCACTTCCTTTCAAACTGTAAGCATCAGCAAGTGAAAACAGTCAGTTTTGGTTCTGGTCGTACACATTGGGGGACATTTCTATGTTAAAGAACAAATTTCCCCTCTTGGTGGGGAAGGCTTGTCCCTGTGCCAAGCTGGTCCTAATTATCCCCATAAGCAGATCCTC
Organism: Oceanodroma leucorhoa; assembly: GCA_030449065.1. Lineage (NCBI taxonomy): Eukaryota > Metazoa > Chordata > Aves > Procellariiformes > Oceanodroma > Oceanodroma leucorhoa. The sequence goes on from JASVER010000088.1 coordinate 2,260,165, forward strand.
TTATTCCAGGAGAAGAAGTACCTTACTGACTGACAAAGGAGCAAGGCTCTCCTCTCTGGAGCCAGTGTGTATCTCCATGTAACACTATATTCATTAAGAAGGCCAGGAAAACACCTGGAGGCTCAGGCCAGTTGGCAGGGGACAGTCTGTATCTACCAGAGTGGGCTATCAGCCTCCAGAACAAGGCAACTGCTTATTGGGAATGGTGAGAAGAAGGGTGAAATGCTGAAATTGCCCGTGCATGGAGGGGCTGTGCATTAGCACAGGGCTCGGGACGCATGCCAGGACCGCTCTGTAGGAATGGTCTCATCCCTGCCTCTGTAGCCCTTGGTGCTGATGGAGGACATGGGCTGTTTGCCTTGGTCCATCCCAGCAGGGTCCCAGCTGCTTTCCTGACTTGCTATCTTTCCAGCCTGGGCATATGACACTTTCCCACATGCCTGTCACCCAACCGAGAGGCAGGTGGCAAACCATGCGAACACGCCGTGCTTTCGCTGTAGCACCATTTCATGAGCTCAGCGGTGCTTGGGGAAGGGCTATTTATCAGGTGAGGGGAAGGGTGTGGACCATGGTGAAGAAGCACTGCTCCCACATCAAACCTGACGAGATGCCAGCAGTGATGTGACACAGCTCCCCAGCAAGGTCTAATTGCAGAGTTACATCCTTCCTGTGCCATTTTTCCAGTGCAATCCTCCCCATAAAACATTCCCATGGAATGGACTTCCACCAGGGCTTCTTCAATGTTTTGAAAACAGAAGGCGCTGCTTTGGCATAGCTGTCTTAGTGTAAGGCCCTAGATGGCCTGAGGACTTGGGAGAATTTTGTAAGCTTGAATTATTCTTATGCTTTTTCTAATGTTCTGCAAACCTCTACAGACTTTTTGATGACCTTCAAGAAGGCTGTGACTGACACTACGTGAGCAAGACTTATCTAGACTATAATGCATAAGGCTCTGAATGGCAATGGTGAGATCAGGGGAAGGCTAAACCCAACCCCTCATGTAACTTATCTGTCTCTCTGCAGAAATCCCTTAGTGCAGGATTCTCAAAAACACTTGCGCGACCTGAGGACACCTGTCCCACTGAAACGGGAAGCTCTGCTGCTAAAACTTTTAAGTGCATTTGCAGATCTCACTCTTCATCTCCTTGAGTGTCTGCCTTGTAGATAATAAACTATGGGGTAACTGTATGCACTTCTGCTCAGTGCCTAGATGAGGCCCCTAGAATCATTGGACATTGCTGTGTTATAAATAATGTTAAAAAAAATAATCCCAGCCTTGTCTCTGCTATGTTGTTTTGTTTTGAATTTTCCTCTGATTCATCTGAAAAGAGCATATTTCAGAGATGTTTCTACCCACAGTGTGTCATATTGATCAATTCCTGCAATTAGATAATTTGCCCAGTGATCTTCCCCGTTCTCTCTTCCCACCACCCTCCACCCCTGCAGTGGGTGTCCTTGGTCAGGATGGATGGGAGTCTCTCAAGAAACACCTGGTTGCTCCTGAAAGCAGTGAAGTCATGTAGTAGGAGGTAATCTCCTTTCTGAGTCAGCTTTCATCTCGTGTCCCAGCCTGGTGCCAGCGAGCATTACACATTCATTGAAGCTGCAGTCTAAGAGGGTTGTTTTTTTCTGCACACATTGGATTAGATTTTTCAAGGTGACTTTGTGACAGTTGAGCATCCACATTGCCTCAAAGCTTGGTGAGAACTGGGAACCAGACTGCCATGGACACCTTCAAATACCCAACCCGTATCTGACACATAGGATAGGTGTAAGGCATAAGGAGGGTTTGACACTGCTGTTACCCACTGAGTAGGGAAAAGGCAAGCAGCACCTTCCCTCTCCAGACACCTCCTGCCCCCTCTTTCCCCCTGAATCTTGTCTTTGAATCTTCCCTTTCCTGTGCTCCAAACAGTCCTGTCACATCCAGATCCTGCTTTCCTCCATAGCACATTCAAACTTCTGCGTTGCCTTCAGCCAGCACAGCCAAAACCCGGCCAGGCTCTCTCCAGCTCACGCTTTCACGGCCACTGGCTCTTCCTTACTGGCTTGCCCGATGACCCCTTTGGTCTTTCTCAGATGTCTTTCAAAATTTAACTGTTGTTGGTGCTGTTTTCCGACGCCCACTCATTTGGAGCAAAATAACTCCCACACCCCATTTCTGAAAACATCTTTAAAGCAAACAGAGAAATATGTTCAGTTGTTTCTTTTTTTTTTCCCCCTCCCACATTGCTGAGGATTTGAGTGCTAAAACTTGAACAGCAGCATTGTAATATTATACCTGGAAATGTCACATTGACAACCGAAGATTTTGAGTGATGATGCCCTAAGCAAAGCCAGTCTGGTTCTGCAGAGCCTTGAAAGATGAGCTGCTGGGTACGGGAGCAGAGGGAGCAGCAACAGGATATAACCGTCCTCTTCTGAAAGAGGCAAAAAAAATACGGAAACACTCGGGACACGTACAGAAACGGTGCGAACGTCCATCCTCCAGGCACCTGGCGCCGTCTGAGGCTGCTCTTGTTTCTCTCTTCTTTGCTAAGGGACTCAGAGAAAACATTGCACAGAATGGCTCATGGAAAAGGGTGTCACTTCTGATTTGAGAAAGAGCTTCACGACAGGGAAAGCTCAGGATGCGGGGAGGAACGGCCTGACAGAGGAATGCGTCAGGCAGTGCCTGTGGCTCCTGGGGATGGGGGGAAGGCCCTGCTGCTCCAGACATTTAAAGCCAGCCTGGATGAACAGAGAAAAATCTCATGGAGCCAGGCGGAGGCCTGGTGTTGGGACACAGCACTGCCTCGTGCCCCAGGTGAGCCCCAGTTCCCAAAGCACCATCGCTGGCGTCCCCTCACCCATTTGGACAGTTCCAAAACCTCCCAGGGCACGGCTTCCAGAGGAGACTGGAGCATCCCCCAGCTTCCCCTCATCTGTCAGTGGGCAGCCTGGGCACACCGGGCTGTGGGTGGAAATCTGCAGCCTCCAACCTGTGCTTCCCACCTCTGGGGTCAATGTCCCGATCCCCAGTCCAGCAGCAGAGAGATGGGGTCCAACCCCAGGCCAATCAACACAGAGATGGGGTCCAACCCCAGGCCAATGACAGAGATGGGGTCAAGCCCCTCCACCCTGACCCTTCTGGAAGGAATGGCCCAGGAGAAGAGCTGCAAGCACCAACGGGAGAGGGTGTGTGTCTGGCCACACTTGCCCGGAGCAAGTCTTCAGGTTTAGCAGAGGACTCAGGAAAGGGAATGTCTAATTTGATGGTCTTAATGAGGTGATGAATTCCTTGATGTCCAACTGAGGAGTATCCTACATTTGAACAAAAACCCGGTGCTGGTGCATGAGTTGAACTGTATTTTCTCTTTTGATCTGGCCTTTCAGCCTAGAACATTTAAAGATACAGACTACACACCAAGTTGGACATTATCTTCTGGAGAAGGATTAGAAATCCAAAACAGGACTCAGAGTCCATATAGCCCCTATTTTTCCAAACAAAGGTTAGCTGTAAGCTTTGGGTAAGACCTGAAGTTGCTATCACTTGGCACAATCTATTTACTTCATGTTATATCAACAGAGGATGACAGTTTTCACCTCACAAGGATATGAACTCTGTATGTAAGAGCATGGGGTGATCCTCCTGCTCCTTGCAGGGTTCAGCCAAACCCACTAAAAGGTGGTGACTCTCCAGTACACTTGTAGAAATATGAGGATGAGGAAAATCAAAACATACCCTGTATAGGCACACCACTATCAGTTCTAAGACACTATCCAGGTACCATTTTCCTGCACTTCCAAGGCTTTCAGCGCTTAGTACCCAAAGACTTACACTTACATGGGGGTGGAAGCTGAACCAGCTCCTCCTTCCTCTTCTTGATGCCGAGGTAGTGCTCCTGGGCTTTTAGTAAACCTACATCCCTGATGAGAAGGGGATCATCGTGATGGAGGTACAGCAAGGCAACGAGCAGACACGCCTTTACAGCCTGATCAGAGCACTCTGAAGTTCAATAACATTTTTAATTTTAAGTATTTCACTTTGCATTCTGCTTTTGGCTCAGTGTTGGTAGTGTATTACCTCACCCTAAGCTCCCAGCCTTGTGTTATCATGCTGAGCAAGTCTTTGAGAACATCCAGGCTAACTGTTTATAGCTTCACTAGAGTCACCAGCTGGAGCAGTCTATGAAAGCTCATTTCTCTACCCTGAGACCATCTCTTACTTCTTCTATGCTTGTTGCCATAGAGCCAGAAAACTCTTATGGAGACTTCTTTGGAGGCAGAGGGAAGAAGGTGCACACTGGCTAGAAACTGAAGAGAAAGAAGTATGAGAAGGACGGATRCAAAGTAGCACCCAGTTGCACGTAGGAACATGGGAGCCATGCAGTTACAGCCTGGCCAGATGGAAGGTAGTATGTACATATATAAAAATCATTAAGTAATTTTAATGATGTTTACTGCTTTTTAGGACACACTGTACTGGTTTGCAAAACTTGGCTTTCCTGTTTTAGATCTCTCACTATCTCTTTGTACAAAACCAACTGTACAACCTGCCTCCTTGCACTCATTCAGGGAACGCTGCCAGGCTGCCTGTTTGCTTTGCCCACTGCTGCCCGTAGGGACCACAGTACTGGCTCCTTGCTCGGTACAATGTTGGAAATGCACCTCCGATAGACGGTAGCATCTCACGAGCCTGCCAGAGAGGATTTTGCAATGGAGAATAACTCCTGGCTCTCAATCGCTTCATATTCTACCAGAGTTTTCCTGCTTACCAGTGGTATAACGTAACAGTCATCTTTCACTTAAAAAGCAATGAGATCATGCTGTCAAAAACAGACAGGCACTTGTAATGAGTACAAAACACAGTACTTGCTCATAAATCAGAGCTGCATATTGACCACACATGAAAGCATGCTCCAGGCTCTTGACTGGCTGCCTGGCTCATGAGAGGATGGTATTTCAAGGTGTGGTTATTAATCTGTAAATCTTGAAATGGCTGGAGAGATGGCATCTTCCCATGCCGTCCTGCTGCAACTTTGACAAACAAGAGTACGTGAGCAAGCACTACCTTACTGCAGACACGTGTGAGTCCCTGACAGATGTTTCCCAGGGAGGAGCCAAGGCAAGTTAAGTTTGGTGCTGGCTCTATCCCTTCTCTCAAACAGTCCACATCTGGGATGTATAGGGCACTTTGCAAAACGTGTTTCTTTTTCAAGCTTTTGTGTGTGTCACAGATTCCCTAACCGTTGTGATTGCTATTTCTTTTTCTGCAAGCTTTGACTACAAATAGCTAAAAAATAAAGAGAAGAAAAGAAAAGAAAAGAGAAGAGAAGAGAAGAGAAGAGAAGAGAAGAGAAGAGAAGAGAAGAGAAGAGAAGAGAAGAAAAGAAAA
>JASVER010000088.1:2265672-2278044 GCA_030449065.1 Oceanodroma leucorhoa
GAAAAGAAAAGAAAAGAAAAGAAAAGAAAAGAAAAGAAAAGAAAAGAAAAGAAAAGAAAAGAAAAGAAAAGAAAAGAAAAGAAAAGAAAAGAAAACGGTGGTTTTTTATTGCATGTCAGATAGCCAGAAAACCCAGTTGAGTCATTCCAAATATACTGGCATATCCAGAATAAGTCCATGGCAATCAATACTTGAGTGGAAGTTGGGCATTTCCTTATCAGTCGTGCCTTTGTAACTTTATTATCAGTGATAATACCAATATCCTCCTACATAGCAGTGCTCTCAGGGGTTTTGTAACAGTGAGGTATTACGTGAGACTTAAAAAAAGAAGTTGAATCCTAATCTCAGAAGCACAGATGAACTTTTCTCTGGGCATTGCTGTGACATTACAGTGCGGGTCACAGTCTGGCCCCAGCATTGTTTCTGCAACTAAATCAGCCTACAGGCATTTCTTCATCAATCAGAGGAAAAAATGTAGGTTGGAAGGGACCCCTGGAGATCTTCTGGCCCCACCTCCTGCCTGAAGCAGGGCTAGCTTTAGAGTTTGGACTGTACTGTGCTCACATGGCAACCACTGATATGCTTTAGGTGGGCTCCAAGGAAGAGACCACCAGTGTTTAAGAGGAACCCAGGGAAAGACAAAGTATTGTATTGAGTTCTCTGGCCAGTGAGGAGACAGGCTGATGGGAAGGGAGCTGGGACTGGGGATAGGTCTCTGTTCGTACTTCATGTATAAGTCATTCAAGGTAAATGCCTGGGGCAGCACTAAAGCTTTAAGCATCCAAGTGATGTCCAGAGTTGATATAGGCACCCCAGTATATGGATGTGTATTTGTGTCTCTTCCCTGTACATGGCAGGGAGATCACAGAATCATAGAATCATAGAATCATTAAGGTTGGAAAAGACCTCTATGATCATCAAGTCCAAGCGTCAACCCAACACCACCATGCCCACTAAACCATGTCCTGAAGCGCCACATCTACACGTCTTTTAAATACCTCCAGGGATGGTGACTCCACCACTTCCCTGGGCAGCCTGTTCCAATGCTTGACAACCCTTCTGGGGAAGAAATTTTTCCTAATATCCAATCTAAACCTCCCCTGGCACAACTTGAGGCCATTTCCTCTCATCCTTTCGCTTGTTACTTAGGAGAAGAGACCAATACCTACCTCGCTACAACCTCCTTTCAGGTAGTTGTAGAGAGTGATAAGGTCTCCCCTCAGCCTCCTTTTCTCCAGGCTAAACAACCCCAGTTCCTTCAGCCGCTCCTCATAAGACCTGTGCTCCAGACCCTTCACCAGCTTCGTCGCCCTTCTTTGGACACGCTCCAGTACCTCAATGTCCTTCTTGTAGTGAGGGGCCCAAAACTGAACACAGTATTCGAGGTGCGGCCTCACCAGTGCCGAGTACAGGGGCACGATCATCTCCCTACTCCTGCTGGCCACACTATTCCTGATACAGGCCAGGATGCTGTTGGCCTTCTTGGCCACCTGGGCACACTGCCGGCTCATGTTCAGCCGGCCGTCGACCAGCACCCCCAGGTCCTTTTCTGCTGGGCAGCTTTCCAGCCACTCTTCCCCAAGCCTGTAGCGTTGCCTGGGGTTGTTGTGACCCAAGTGCAGGACCCGGCACTTGGCCTTGTTGAATCTCGTACGATTGGCCTCGGCCCATCAATCCAGGCTGTCCAGATCCCTCTGCAGAGCCTTCCTACCCTCAGGCAGATCAACACTCCCACCCAACTTGGTGTCATCTGCAAACTTACTGATGGTGCACTCGATCCCCTCGTCCAGATCATTGATAAAGATGTTAAACAAGACCAGCACCAAAACTGAGCCCTGGAGAACACCACTCATGACCAGCCGCCAACTGGATTTGACTCCATTCACCACAACTCTCTGGGCTCGGCCATCCAGCCGAGATGTTAAAGCTGAGCATCTCCAAATGAGAGTTGACACATTGAGCAGGGATTCAGGCAAGCAGCACTGCTGAGAAGTGGGGTGTCTCTGAAATGTCACCTTTCCCTTGGGTTCAGTGTAGCTGGTGAGGCTGAGCCTCTTCATTTCCTACAGCCCCTGTGAGGGCATGGAGACAGGCACCTTTCACAGCATGGGTTACGAAACATGCCCAGAACTCTAGTCTGCCTGGAGGCTTTGAACCCACTGCTCCCACATCATATGGCACGCTCTGACTGCTGGGGAGAGGCAACCCTGGGGTGCTGGGGCCAAACTGTGATTAAATAAGAGGGAACCCAAGACTGCGGACCAGCCATGGTCTGGAGAGAGGTGGGATTTCCAGGAAAGGAGAGTCCGGGAACTGCTTCTTAGTCAGTATGAAAGAGCCTGTGCATAAGCACTGCCTGGGAGCTGGATGGAGAAGAGGCACGGTGCTCACCGTGCTCGTGCTGCTCTGCCTACCGCAACACTGCCTACAGAGAGCTCTGCTGCTGGGGACAAGCGAGCAGCTCCTCCTGGCACCGTGCTGCTTTCCCTTGCCCAGAGGTGGTTGGGGGTTTCTGCCCCATGCTGCCTTCTGCTACACACACACAGCCCTGCAGACTAGCTCTTCATGGTGTCTCTGGAACATGGTAGACCATATGTAGATAGTGGGGATATTTCCAGGACATTACAGTCAATAAAGCCAGGTGAAACTTATCCTCCCCATTAAAACCAAGTAGGTAAGCAGAAAAGGCTTATGTGAGCACTAATAGGACAACTGTTGAGCAAGTGATGAAACATGCTGACAGATATAGAGAATTTATCTGAAACATCTGTGATGAGAGCATCCCCATCCTAGGGCAAGCTGGGTCACCCTTCATGTTATGTTCACTTTTAATGAGCTGTTACAGGTTTTTTTTTTACAAAGACTAACAGATCAATAGGTTACCTACAGTAATGGCTTGCATCTATCTATAATACTATCTATAATATGTGTAACATATTGAACATACCCATGCATGTTTATAACAGACATTAATTATCAGATAAGGCTCTATAAATTACCTGTGCACAGAGCCTTAATATAAAGCATGACGGCAAACTGTTCAAGCACAGCCTAACTTGGAGTGCCATGATCAATTTAAGTCATGTTCACACTTCTCACGTGTTTCATCCATATTAGGGATCAGGTCCTCAGGGCTTCAGTCCTCATGAGGCAAAAGAAGTGTCTGATTTTCTTGAGGTTTTAAAGATTATATAAAGAGTAACCTTGGCTTCTCTGCAGAGACTGTATCCCATTATTCCTGAGTCTGTTTTGAATTACCTTTCTTGTACTGTAGGGATGATCTCACACCAAGAAAAATAGATTTTTATAAAATGGCTATGCAGTGAAATACAGGTGCATTTATTGATAATGTTGTTGTAGCCTTGATAGTTTAAGGACCTAGACAAGACACATTCTATAGGTAGAAGCAACGTTTTTTATTGGGTCATCTTCCTGGTCTTTTCCCACAGTTGGAAAAGTGGATTAGTTCGCAGGCACACGAGCCTTTCTCCAGCTCCGTTTGCATTGCTCCTCGGGGCAGGGCCCGTCCCAGGATGTGCTGCCAGGTGTCCCRTCAGCGCGTGGCGCGGCGCAGCGTTGCTTTTCACCCACACCTCCTCACCGATCTCGCAAGGAACTGTCCTTGTGTTTTTCAAAAAGGATGTGGCAGAGTGTGCCCACCAAACTGCACCTCGACAGGCGAGGGCAGGCAAGCTGGGGGCCGAGGGTGACGGCGAGGGACAGGGCAGTGTCCTCCCCAACATGGCGCCCAGCCGGAAGAGCAGAGCAGGGACAGGGATGGTGACCGGGGTCCTGCACAGCCCAGCAATGTGTGTCCTCAGCTGCATGCTGCTGGTGGAAATATGACCATGACTCCTGTTCCTGGTGCCCCGGCAGCCCTGAGAGCATGGCCCCTCCTGGACTGGACCTGCACCAGCTCTGCAGGCTCAGCACATGCCGGCAGGATCCAGCACTGCCCAGAGCCCAAGAGAAGGGCCTTCTGTTAATGTTATTCTGCAACACGGCAGCAGTAAGTGCCTCTCTATATATGGAAGTTACAACACGCTAACAGCAGCCTTTCACTTTGGTGTATGAAAAGACGTGGTCTGCAGTGGACCTTGCAAATGCTGTTCCACTTCTGGGCTTGTCATTTTTGGCAGCAGAGAGAGGTGGTCATTTACCACCCTGGAGGGAATGGGCAAATCAAAAATAAGTGTCAAGTGTTGCTTGAAGCACCACCACTGTGCACTTGATGCGGTTAGAGTGGCCTCAGCCCAGATCGGGTGTTACTGCAGCAGGGAGCTGAGCACCCTCCCCAGCACCCCAGCAGCAGCCCCAACCAGCACCTCCTGGCTGGGATGGAGGGGCTGTGCTGGGCACGTTTTGTCCCCTCTAGGCCASAGTTTCCACATAGCCTAGGTCTTGGTTGTCATCGTGTGGAGATAAAAGCTGAAAAGGCTCCAGAAGTGCTTCCGATGGTTTACAGGTAAGCCATTCTCAGAGAGGACTCAGCGAGACAATTGTGACTTTTATTATACAAACCAGGAGCTGACTTGGTTTGAAAAAGTTTGTCAGTGGGTAACTTCCCACCATAGACTGCTGTCAGCTCATGTAATGCTGAGTCTGATCATGCAGAGGTGCCTTGACAGGTCTGTGCAATGTTATTTTTCAACTCATTACTCAACGCTGCAGCTGAATCCATCAAACCAAAGGTGATTTTACTGCCTTTTGGATAAGGAAGTCAGTGTTTATTCAAAAGGCAGGCTATCAGGCTTTTCACTGAGTCAGACTCAAAAATGAAATGTTTCTTCTCAGCAAATTGAAAAGAGCAGAGTCAGTATTTCCCCTGAGGACCTAGAGCTCAGCTCCAGGAGGTTGCTTCATTATGGCATTGCAAGCAACTTCCAAGGCACGCGTGTCCGTGTGTGTGTGCATGCATGCCTGTACGCCCACACACACAGAGCAAATTTTGCTTTTATCCTTCCAATACGCTTGATAAACAAAATGAGTATTTAGGGAACAATTCTTCTATACTTTTTGAAAATTTTGGCCTGGATATACAAAGCAACAAGCAAGTCAAAATACCTACCTGTTCTCACCTCTTCATTATATTAGGTGTTAAGGCTTCTCTTTGCCAGGCTGTCAGAAGTAGCACTAACAATAATCTGCTGCCTTGTGGTCTAAGCTGAGTGCAGGCTTTTGTTATATTAGTTTGTAAGAAAATGCCTTGAACGGTTGACGATCTAAAGAGATAAAATAGGAATGAAAGGTCCCCTATTTCCCAGATGATCAGCTGTGGTTTAGATACATAGAAAGTGAAATCCTATCTGTGCTGAAGCCAATGACGAAGCCTCAGTAGGACTGCAGGTTTTATCCCAGTTGCTTAAACAAAACATTAAAAAATCTTAAGGACCTTTAAACTTACCTCCTGCAAAAAGCTTGAAGGAAATCTGCACAGAGGCAGATACTGAACATGTTTCTCAGGTCCCACTTTTGTATCTTGAACCCCTGAGTACCTTTTAGTTGTTAATTCCCAATRCTAAAAAATAAGGGGCAAAAAAAGACTGGCCGTGATGTTGGGCTGAGCAGTGACATGAAAAAAGCTCAATTGCTGGTTCTTTGATAAACTGTTCTAGGCAAATGACAAATGCCTGGTCTTTATGAAGGAGAGCAGTACCTCATGCTGTGCTGTGATGAAATGTTTGCAAGCCCTATGCTGTTCCACTGCTTTCAATACCCTTTTCTATGAATCCATCGCTTTCAGAGTTCTGAGACTGGTGCCCTCTCTCTCCTGTCTCCAGATGGCTGCAGGATAGATGTTYGAATAAGAGTCAGTCGTTTCAGCTTCCTTGAGAGTTGATGCAGAATGATAGGCACTTCTGAGGCACAGTACATCTCATCCTAAGGTTGACAGCTAAAGTGAAGTGATTGCACGACAGCAAGCAGGAAGAACATAGGGCTGACAGTTTGAAATGAAATAGAAGTAAAGGAGGGACAGGATGAGGATGACGGGGAAGAACTTGACTAAGCCATGACAAGAGGCACAAGATACCAACTGGACCTCTTCCGGCTCCTGTTCTTTACTTACGAAGAGAGCTACATAAACTATCTCACACACACTTAATGAATGCTCCTTCATATAAGCCAGCTGCAAATTTCCTGCCTGCGTTTGGATTATTTTTTGAGGGCTGTTTTAAAGGAAGGCTGTATGTGAAAGAAGATGATTGGAAACGGTTTGACCTTTCACCAGAGTTCAGCCCCAACTCCGTCTGAAAGGACTGCCATTTGATGGCTGTCTAATTGTTTTCAGGAGATATAATGAGACAAAACATGTCAGCAATAAAAAAAGAGAAAAGCAGAGGTGAAGGTCCTTGCCAGCTGGACTAGGGAGAGGCAGCTGTTGGTTACAAAATGGCTGCTTTGGGTCTGGAAATGCTTCGTCTTGCCAAACTTGGAGAGAAATCTAAGGGCGTGCAGGGAAAATAGTCTCATACTTTGAATAATAAAGTAGAAAGTACTCTCAGGTTATGATCTTCTTTAAAGTGTGTTTTCTGAAACTTTGCAACCCAGGTATGCTACTTAGAAGTGGAAAGGTAAAATTAAAGCTTTCTCAAAATGATTCATGGTTGCTGATTTTTCGGTTGCATTAGTTTCAACATTGAAGCTAGGTGGTGATTTGATACAGGTAAATCCATCACAGTCCATCAAGAAGATTATTCTTTACCTCAGATAGGCCTATTCTCACTCAGTCTCTTCAGTTTCCCAAACATGAGACTGGACTCCCAGTTTTAAGATCCGTTACAGACTGATACCCTACCTCCTGCAAGTTTCTAGTTTAATAAAGCTCCAGATGACTCCAGCAGTTACAGCAACATTCTCAATTCTAACTTCAAGATAAATCCAAAAGCCCCACTAAAAAAACAAACTGCAATTTAATCCCCAAAAAATCTTAAAAATCCAGTTCAAGTCCTACTGTAGAATGCATCAAAGCCCCAAATAATATCCTGTTCCCAAAAGTAAAACAACAAAAAAATGATCAAGGAGGATGATTTCATTTTTTCRTATGATGCTCACTGCTGGAGAAAATTTTTATCAGCAAATCTGTAGTATCCTAAATTCATTTTCACCACTCAAGTCCCTAGTTTTTTATTGCATATGACATGCTGACTCAAGACATCTCACTGTTCAACATAAAGCTTGCTCTGTCTTACTAGCTACCCAGCCCATAGGGAAAGCATTCAGCGTGATGGACACCATGTGGCACAGAAATGTCTCGAATGAACAGAAACATCAGGAGGTGCATTCTTCTGCTCAGAATGAGTCTTAACAACAGCTGTTCACAGTTTCATTAYAAACTTCTTCCAGTTTTGGGCAATTATAGCACCCCTTCCCCCCACGCACACACACTGTTGTCATGTTGTTATCTGTTGCTGTCTACTCAGAAGCTGAGAGTAGTGATCTTAACACAAGTTGTCTTTGAAATATATATTTTGTGGGAGCATGTATCAAATTAAAAACAATGTGAACTAGTTATTGACTGGGGGGGGGGAGGAGAAAAAAAAGCACTTAGCTTAACTACTACTTCTTATCAGCAGATCAGCCACAGTCAATGAAATCAAAATGCCTTCACATCAGCGTTATAAAATAAAATAATACCAGAAATATGGATAATTTCTTTTGATCTTGGGCAGGAAAAAAGTTTAAAATTTCTGTGCTATGAAATCTGCATTAGAACTTTTGAATGCCATGCATTCCAGTAGGAAAGAATTCTTTGCAATAAAGTTTTAGTGAAAGACAACTCAGTCTCCACCACCATCAGCTCTTGGACTTTATTAACGTGTTCAGATAAGGTAGCAGTGGTGAAGGCACTTTTACTCTGGGGGCTGCTACCTGTTACCTTGTTATACACAAGCCAAAGTATACTTGTTGACTCTCAGTGTAGACTTTAGTGAGAAATGCACTGTTCATTTTTGTGGCTCTCTACGATGTTATTAATTCTTCTGTCCTTGCAGAAGTTCAGTAATATACATATGGATTTGAGATATGTGCACTGAATGTGAAAGAAACATTATTTTCTCATGAAGTACAGTAGTGGGGATATTTAAACAAGAACAGGCTGTCCTAAACAGAAAACATACTGAAAGAATCAGCTCTAAAMCCAATATGAGACAGAAGAGTGTATCTTAATATAAAGAGACATTGTTTATAATTTGTATGGCTAAAAAGAGAATGCAGAGCAACATCTGTGTCCTCTTTGCTAATTTTGTTTTACAAATGCACTCCAGCAGCACACACCACAAAAGGGTCTTATGGAATAAGAGCTGGTGCAGATTAAATAAAGAATAAACAAACACCCTTCTATAATTGCAAGGTATAAGGAAGATAAACAGGTAAGTTCTTCCCTGTAATTATGCCCAAAGCTTCCTGTCATTTCAACAATGCTATTTGTTGTTGATGTACAATATCATGTTATGTACACAGGAAAAAAACATCTTATGACATCAGATACATTTTACAAGGGATAGTAAAGGCTGACTTGGATCTTACTAACACTGCTTCAGAGCAGCAGTACCTCCATTTAAATGCGTGGACCTGCATGGCAGGGTTCAGGAGCTGTCCCTAGGACAGGCAAGGATCAGGATGATGGCAYGGGGCCGCCCTGTTCAGGAAGATCAGGTAGCCTGATGGTAGGGACTCAAGCTGCTCAGCGCTAGTTGGCATCAGATTGTGCTTAATATACTAATAAAGACATATTCCTGAAGAATCCTAGTGGAGTAGGTGGGAGGCTTATCAMGTCGAGCTTCCTGTCCTTGAGAGTGCTCAGCAGCAAAGAGTGAGGGATGAATGTAAAGACAYTGAAGGAGTAAAGGTGGCCACTGCCTCAGCCAGGACCTCCCCACTCCTGGCACTCAAACCAGGCATGGCCATGTCAAGAAGGGCTCAGGATTGTCTTACTCTCCCAGATGGGAAAGCATCCCAAAACAAGCAAGGTGTAAGCTTCAGGTGAGGATGCACTGCCGGAAACCAGACAATCTCTCATGGTCCATTTTTGGTGCTGAGCAGCCCCCACAGAGCCACTCACATGGGCAGCCAGCGGTAGAGCCAGTATTACACTGGACTCCCYGTTGGGGTTACCAGCTCCCTGGTTGATCCCACTCTTTCATGATGATGGCTTGGCACATCAGCAAGAGATAAGACAGAAAGGGAAAATTCAGATGAAATGGGGGACAGCAGAGTCAAACTGCCCAGCCCTGGTATCCAATCACCTACTCTTAATCAGACACACAATTAAACAAAAGATGATTCCCATGTCTGACACCAGCCTTCAATTCAGTGCTCTCATGTTGCATGGTTTAACAATAAAGCTAAACATGAAGCCCTGCACTGTGCCTGATTCTATCCTTCTCTCTCTGTGTTAACTCCAGTCTTCATTACAGTCAGTCTTAATGATCTTCCAAACCCGGAACAATTACTTGCCAGCCTCTACTTTTTTCTTGTGGATCTTGTAAGATTAGGTAGCAAACACACTTTTTTGCCCCTTTGTCCCTAACCTTTGCCCTAACCCGGTACAGAGGACCAGATCTCAACCACAATGGCCAGAAGCAGTTTTTGTTTACCAGCACAAGCTCCATCTTAGCCTCTTGAGCCTTGGGGAACCCCACTATAAAGGTGGATCTCCACCCTTCCTCTCCCAAACTTTAGTCCTTCTCCCCACCTCAGCCACAACAGCACAACATCTCAGCAGGATCCTGCAGCCATCATGGACTCCAATAAACCCACCTCTTCAGCTCTGCCGGTGCCATACCTTTACCCTCACCTGCTGACGTACTCCAGAAACAAACATCTCCAGCCACCCTAGTCCAGCAACTCATCTAACATTCAAGRTGCAGCCACCAGCTGGACACCTAGCCCAGCACAAAGCCTGAGCCAGAGACTTAGCCGCTGACTCTGCTCGGTGACCTCGGCTGTGCCGCTCTCCTGAGCTGGGCGATGGATGCGGGTATTGCAGTCTGCACAGAGGAATCTCCTACGCTGTAGGGATTTGCAGGGCAGCTGGGCACCATGTCTGCGTGTGTGTGCAAGCTCCATGAGCACAGAAGGGAGATTTGAACACCATGATCCCCTTTATTGACTACTCTTTATACTTAAGACACGTTAGTGATGTGCTTAACTAGAAGCCAAAGAACTTCTCCCTCTCTCCTCCCCAATATCAACAAATAGCTCATGGCATTGAAGTTAAACAAAAGCTTTGCATTTGCTTTCTCTATTATTGCAGTAAATCATGCTGTCACGTTGCCATAGAAACGGCAGCTATCACAAACATCACTACATCGTGGCATCGGACCAGCTCCAACAGCCAGGTCTTCTGTTTTCATCCTGGGGCCAGTCCTCCTTTCCCTCATCCAGCCCCATGTTTCCAACTCTTYTACAGCACACTGCAATTTTTTGATGAAAAAATAGAAATTAAAGTTTTTTATTCTTGTGAGTGGAAAGTTTTATCAAAGAGGATTAATTGTAAAAACCACACTTTTGTTAGCTCTGAAATACCCARGCACAGTTGGACAACTTACTATGGAGAGTCAAGACTTCAGTGATATAAATTGTTAAGTTTAGTCACATTTGAAAAAGACAGTGAAGACCAAACAAATTAATCACAGGTTGGTTTGAAATAATCTGTAAACAATTTTGGCAGAGAGGATAGAGTGTTTTTCCTCAAGTATTTATGAACCTAAAGATACAGATGGGTAGTGGGTGAGATTTTTAAGAGCCATGCTATGCTAATTTTTATTCACCAAGGATTTTGTTTGGAATTTTCTATAGCAGAATTGGAAAGATTAGTACCTTCCCCTCTAATCCTCCAGCTCTCCCTTGGACAAATATCCATTAATTTCATTGAAAACCTGATATAACATCAGTATTGCCCAAATAAAGGGCATAGGAGCAGTGGTTTAACTAAAATAAGCAGACTGCTCTGCTCTAATGTAATGATGACTGTCTGATGGGATGGGCTTGAACTCTTACCCGTTTGCACTTACAAGAAAGCTTTGCAGGCACATCAGCATGTGTTTCATGCAGTGAGTAGAAAAGATAATTTTAATTTTTTTAGGGGCCAGTAACATGAGTTTTCAAAGACGCTGGGTTTTTTATTATTAAAATGCCTGTCTTTTATTTCATTTATTCTGCTTTTGCTAGCCACATGGTTAAAGTTAGGAAAACAAACAGCAGATACTTTCCAGTGAGGAGTGTTTACATTAGGTCTAGCTTATCTGTGCAAAGAATAATCTATGAACTCTCTCTGGCCTTTTGGATAAGCAAACGTAAACCTCATTTCCCTTTATTGTCCACTCCACCTAATAACTAGCCTTTGCAAAGGTCTTCACAGAGGTTATTCAGTGCAGGATGGCTCCTGGGGATTTCCTTTAATGACTAAAGAGATCACTGTATGCATTATTGCGCAGTAATATTGGAGCTGTGATGGTCTAAGGATAAAGTAGGCAAGTTTGTAGGGAGAGGTATCAGCTTGTATCAGACTAATCGGTATAGCTGGAAAAAGAGAAGCCTTCAAGCATGAGTCCTTTCTTGCAACTCTGAAGGTAAACTGATATGCTCCACAAGTTCATGCATGCAACCACACAGTCCCATCTCTTCCTTGGGAGCATTTGTACAAACCCTCTGTAAGCTAATCCAGCTTGGTAAACTAGTAGAGGACTAAACCAGAAAAAAAACAGTGGATTTTTTAGGGTGGGTCAACAAGTTGATTTGGCCCCTTGCAGGGTCACACTCAGTGCCACAGTTGCCAGCAACTAGGGAGAAGAAGAAAAGGAGAGCCCTTTTTGGTGACTATAAGATGTATTATTGGTGCAGTTGTCTCATCTCATGGTGGTTAGGCTCTGGTTTGCAGATTTCAAAGGGCTTCTTTAACTCTGCTCACATGAAATGCTCCGAAAAACAGCAATCAGCCTAACCATCATAAGGGTACACTTAAGCTTTCARTAGCCTTCAAGAGGCGGACGATGCTGTTAACAAGGGCTTTCATTAGAGGGCTTTGCAGCACTTCCGGGAGCCCTTGCTCTTTTTGACAGGTAGGCGCTGAGACTGTGACTTTCTCAAGGCAATCAAGTAGCTGGTGCCACCACTGGGTTGAGTAAGATTCCTTGTTACTGATCATGCCCTTATCTCTATAAAGGCACAGAAGATGGGGGTAGGAAGGCTCTGTAGAAGGATCTGGACAGGCTGGATCGATGGGCCGAGGCCAGTTGTAGGAGGTTCAACAAGGTCAAGTGCCGAGTCCTGCACTTGGGTCACAACAAACCCAGGCAATGCTACAGGCTTGGGGAAGAGTGGCTGGAAAGCTGCCTGGTGGAAAAGGACCTGGGGGTGCTGGTCGACAGC